>CABFVZ010000291.1:332341-378224 GCA_902151445.1 Timema monikensis | reverse complement strand
ATTATTCAATACACATAACATATTGTAGTCAAAAAACATGTGAGCTATGCATTAAAATAGTAATGTCACATGGGGAAATGAATAAATTAGTATGAAAAGTTGGATAATAAAGAGAAAACGTTTTTGTAAGATGTATGCTTTATGACCCAATACTTTATTCTTCATATATTAATGTTGATACTGGAACAAGTATGTTTTATTATATTAATTAAAAATAATTTCAACAGTTTATAATGTAGACTTCTTATATTTAGGCCTAATTTAATTTAAAATAACTTTAATTTATAACTAAAAAATACATGCCTTATAAAACTTTGTTTCAAAAACAACATTTATCAAACAGTATATTAATATTTTGTATTTTGGCTTTCTTAGTAGGCCTATTTTAAAACCGTCCTCGATTTTGTCAAGCCAAAAATTGAACGTTCAAAGATATAGGCCTACAGTAAGCTGTTTTTAAATTTTATATTGTTTGATTGAGTTGAGGTTTAATAAAGAAAACTTCCTATCTATACAGTACTCCACCTGAACATACATAGGCCGACTTTGTGCTAATTTTATTAATTTACAGTGTTGAAAAGGTTCTCACGTTTGAGATTGAATCAAATAAGTGGTGTTAAGATCTTAGAAAATAAAACTAATTAGTTAAAGTTGATGAAAGCGTTCAAGATCTCCCAAAAATTGTGTTCACACTGAATATTTTAGACAACTTAATGTCAATCATCCTACTAAGTTAACAAAAAAGTGAACGAGAGGGTGGTTTTGATGGCTAAAAATATGTATTTTTTACTTAAAGGGAATTATTGAGACTTTAGTTAAATGATTAAGAATATAAGGATATTATATTTCTTTATAATGAGTTGTTTGCAATTTATTAACTTCAGTATAACTAGCTTTAACTACTAATTATTGGTTTCAGATAACTTTAGTAAACCTTTTATGATTAAAATCTAGTCCTAAACCAAACCGCATGCAAATATTAATCTAGGGCCTTTTTAGTTATTTCCAGTCTTGACTGCAATATTTCATAGGCCTACAACTCACATTAATGTGGATAGTAACTACTACTGTATGTATGATTCAATTTAAATATGATTACATCATTAAAGTTTTGTTGAGGCATCTTAAACATATTAGGCCTACGTTTTATTTTACCACCTGAATTATCAGTTTATTGATGGTGAATAGTAATGCATTTTGATAGTGTTGGGTTTCAAATAAAATGCATTCAGTGTAATCGTACTATCCCAGCTCTTGGCCTACATTATAATATAGGCCTATTTAAAGCTAGATTATGTGAAACACACACAAAAGGTTTTGGGGTAGTTATATTGGACTAATGAGATGGCAAGTTTAAATAATGTAACACAAAACACGTAATAAATTACAAAAACTAGCAAACATAACCTCGTAACGCAAACCAAAGGACAAGTAAAATGTCTGCGCAACTTAGTGTCACGCTACTAGGAAAATATTTGCGCTCGCAAGGACTTTTCTTTCGCAAAGTGGTCGGCCATAATAACTTTTGACGCAAAGTCTAGCGTCTCTCTGCTAACGGTCGCAAATTCGTTTTGCGTCGTGGTCATAATAGCCCTGCAGGTCACCTAAGAAGAGAATGATGACGGCTAATATGTTATGGATGATTCTCACGCTTTAAATGATGTTGAACCAAAGTATTCTACTATCAAGAAATAGTATCTATCAGTAATTTGGAATATGGAAAATATTCAACCCTATTTCATGTTGTAATTAGACATAATAAAGGACTCAGGTGGCTGGACTTTAAAATATAAAGCAGTTCTATTATAAGTTGGCACATCATACTGTAGAGCTACACATTATTTAATGCAAATTATTAAGAAATGAGAAATCATAAAACCTGGAAGTGACCAGTGAATGAAAAGCAGGGATTGTGAAAATACAATAAATACATATAATGGAAAATTTTGTACTAAGATAAATAGTTACAGCTATTAAGGTTGGGATATAGAGGATGTGAGAAAAGGTTAGCGTTTTTATATCAAAACTTTTTTTGGTCAAAATGAATCAAATATTGATTCAGTACAAAGAGAGAGTTTAGTTTTCTTCACATGTTGATCTGAACAGTTCTTGAATATCTGTCACGGGTGTTGTGGAATCGAATGACAACTTTTTCTCTTAATTTTAAAAGTTTCTCATGATGCCTTTATACTCATAACATATTAAACTACTGTGATATCATCATATGAAGAAAATTAAACTCTGTGGTTGTACTGAAGCAATATTTAATTTATTTTGGCCAAAATAATGTTTTACTATGATAACTGCAAAATCACTAACCTTTTCTTGCATTCACTACATCCCCACGTTGATCCAACTTGCAAATATGTATGTCACTGTGATAGATCCTGTCAATTTGTATATTCTTTTTCAAGGTAAAAAAAATTCTAAATGTCAACATAAAATTTCTAAATGAATTAATAAGAATTTATTGTGTTATATCAATCAATTAACACCTACATTCAACCACATACAATTTCTAAGTGAATTAATAGGAATATAGTTTATTATATCAATAAATTAACACCTACATTCAGCCACATACAATTTCTAAGTGAATTAATAAGAATATAGTTTATTATATCAATCAATTAACACCTACAGTCAGCTACGCAAAAAAAAATCCCTTGAAGAATGGCCAATTGAGTTAATTCACCTGTTCTTTGTGTCAAGTCTTTTGATTGAGTTGTTCTTGTAGTGGAGCCGGTCTGTGAGCTTCTCAATAATACGCTCTTGCTGAACATTCAATTGATGCAAGTTGAAAACAGTGTTGAGCTGTTCTTCCCCCTCATCCTGCTGCCGAGAATTGTGCAGGGTGGCTTGCAGGAGCTGTACCTGATAGATATATTATATGGTTCAATGGCAGGTGTGAGTTAGTATCATAGACTTATATTACATGATTCAATGGCAGGTGTGAATTAGTAGTATAGACTTATATTACACGAGTCAATGGCAGGTGTGAGTTAGTATCATATACTTATATTACATGGTTCAATGGCAGGTGTGAATTAGTATCATAGACTTATATTACATGCGTCAATGGCAGGTGTGAGTTAGTATTATATACTTATTTTACATGATTCAATAGTGGGTATTGTACCGTGGCTACAAACTATAACCATCAAACCTCCGCCAACAAGTGTACATCCTGCACTTGCCCCATTTAACAGCTAAACCAACGCTACATACGGAGCAAGAAATCATGCCAGCCAACAACTGTGATCACCACTAGCGATAAACAATATCTGGAGCCTTTTGGGAACGTGCAGTTGTTACCACAGGACTAAACTAATGTAGTGGTTGATGCACAAGTGCGGCCATGTGGAGGTTATTGGAGCTGTAGTGCTAAGTGTGCCCACCCCCCATCTTCGTCTTGTACCTCCCAGCATTGTGCGAAGGCATCGATGAGATAATCTAAGCTTTCATTGGCTTTGAATGATATCAACTTACGTCATGCAATCCATTCACATTTCCCCCGCTGTTTCAAGCAGAATATAAGCAAGTGCTCAGTGATACTCTGTACTCTTTGATGCCAATAGTTCTAAAGAACATATTAGGATGTAAGGATGTAAGTAGTCGTAATGTTGGGGATTCATATAATTTTTTTGTAACTTTTACGTGAGTGGAAAGGGTTTGCGTTCAAATATATATAAGTAGCCACCTCTTTATGCATTGTAAGAAGTTGTCTTTGATTTATATTAGGTTTTTTTGTTTTTTTTTGCGTTTCAATAATATTTCTAAGTTGCAGAAATTTTCTTATAATATCTATTTACTAGGGCTAATTTCGTTGTGCTGAGATTAAAGTATTAATTGATCTTTTGTCCTTCTGATCATGTTGAAATTTATTATTAAAGTTTTGGTCAGAGGGTTAGGCCTTTACGCACTGATGTATAACTTATGTTATTCATAGGTATGAATCTGTTAATGTTAATGATTTCATGATTTAATAGTTGCACCTACTCTTGAATGGTGGCAAATAAAAGGCGCAACTTTGCTTTCAAATAGCTCCTGCTTTTGATGAATAGGGATTTGGGCACATCTTTCAAACTTGCGCCGGCGTAACTATTTGCTCTAGTTAGTGAATTCAGGCCCTAGATTTTGCAATATTTTAAATGAAGAGTGAGGGTTATAATCTATGAATTTGATATGATTTCTATCTACATGTGATTTCTGGTTAAAAGATCACTTTTAGTTTTGATTGCAGTAGGAGAGTAATTGAACTAAATATTGTCATTCAACTTTACCGAGCAACATAAATTATAATAGTCAAAAATTTTAGCTAAATATTTTTATTTCACTATATTATAAAAACAGTTGTTTTTTTCCAATGTTACTTAATAAGTTATTATTTGTTTATTTTAAGGCACCTTTACCAGTTTGTTTTAAATTTTACTTAACTTGTGCTCAGTTAAGTGTTTTTGCAGTACTTTCCAGGCACTATTTCAAAAACATTCAACTAAACTTCAAACCTCAATTCTTCCTCTGAAACACACCCTCAAATATACATGGTAGTCTCATTATTACGTTTTCTATTAATAATTGTGGAAATGGCTATCTAAGTTAATGAACTTTTTCAGAATTGAGACCTGGCCTTTCGGATATGAGCCCTTTAAACAAAACATGTGTACATCCCTTTTGAGTCTTGTCCCTTTAATACATAAACATTTTCAAATATCTATTCGGTATAATGAATTGTTAAGTTTTATATTATTATCCTAATAAATTATTAAACTTGAACAATACTCATGCATTTTCAAAGAAAACTATGATTTATTTTTTATTCCTCAAATTTTCCGTGCTATTTATTTTGCGTATTGGTAACCAAATGAATAATTATTTATTATTGACAATACAACTTTTTATAGAGCCAAAGACCACAATGCCAAAATTTATAATTCAATTGGCTAACAAAAACATAGGATTCTAAATTTGATGTAGCAAATAAAAAAAGCACATTATACCATTATTGAGACAAACCTCATTTCCAAGATATTTATTTTCATTGTTGAGCTGTTGTATTAAGGCCCTTAGCATGGTGTTTTCATCCAAGGTTTGTCGAAGTTTTTGAGCAGCACACTTGACTTGGCTGTTTGAAGAAAGAGCTCCAACTCTCAATTTGTGAATCTTCTCGTGAAGTGAGGCTATCTACATATGTAGTCACAAAACATCCAATACAAACATGAGGGAGCAAATATATACACTAAGGATATCCATATTAGCATGGATATAAATACAAACAAAATTCAATAACTTTGTCCTCATGTTGACAATTTTATAGATAAAATATACATTTATAAAAAAAATAATTATGAAAACCAGTTTGTATTTAGAAGCCTAATAATATTTATTTCTTTAAATTAAACAAAAAAACCTGTTTTTTAATTAACAAAGGTATAAACATTGACTATCTTGTTATAGTATTTAATAAAATCTAGATAATTATCAAGAGAGATGAGCAAAGTATACTTTTTTCAATCCAAAGCTAACTTGAATCGAATAAGTAAAATATTCTCGAAACCAAATCAAAGCTTGAATTGTCGGTGACCTGGTGGTCTAGGGGTAAGGTGTCAGACTTCTATGCTGGCGGCCGGGGTTCAATCCTCGGTCCCGGCAAAGATTTATCTGATTACCAAACCCTTCCTTCACCTCTGACAAGACATCTTGTGAATGTGGGAAATGCCAGGCCTCCACCGTGGTTCGGATTCCACGTTAAACTGTAGGTCCTCCATTTCATCTCACAATCACCCTACCATTACACATTAGCGTAAGTGTGTATAACCCGAATGGGTACAGTAAGACGCGGTGCTAATAATAATAATAATAATAATAATAATAATAATAATAATGATAAAGCTTGAATATTTTTTGTTAATATTGTTTTATGCTTGAAACAAATATTCTTTTGTGCTTATTCATACAAATGTGCACATTAAAATCACTTATATCATGTTTTATTGCACAAATGTTTTATCATCAGAGTATGTAATTCATATATATATATATATATATATATATTTAAGCCCAGTCAATTAAACACGTATATTTTGAAGTAGTATAGTAGCTATTTCACCATTTATCTTGTCAGGTGAACTTCCCAGAGCTTTGAAAGATCCACATCTTGAAAGATTAATGAAAATGGAAAATAATGTTATCTCTATAAACTCACAGTAGTCTTCCCATGGTTGAGTCGCTTTATAGAATAAAAGCAAATTAAGATTGCATTAGATTTGCTTATTTCACTTATAGGATGAAAGTTATACAGTAATAGGACATGCAATACACATGTTCAGTTGATTTAAGAAAAATTCTATTCAATCAAGTCAGTCAGTGCTTTGAGAAATGAGCTGTCTTTTACTCTCAAAAATGTATTTTGGTCAATTGAGGACCAAACATAATGAAAGTGTTTAAAAATTTGAATATCTGTGACAGAAATTGATGTCATTATAGCTACCTTATTCACTCTCCTTAAGGTTAGAATGTGGTGATAGTTCTGAGAGTGCGCAAGTGCCTGTGCATATCCAGTGTTCATAATAGTAGTGTCAAAACTCATAGCAAGATTGCTGCTAACAATATTAAATTCCCAAAACAATTTTATGACATCTTTGAATGTAGATACTAAATCTTTGCTTTACTCACTGTCCGGGTGACCTGGTGGTACAGGGGTAAGGTGTCAGACTTCTATGCTGGCGGCCGGGGTTCAATCCTCGGTCCCGGCAAAGATTTATCTGATTACCAAACCCTTCCTNGGATTATCAATCTTCCTTCATACGAATATAAGTACACTTTCTCTAAACTTTCCCAGGCCTCCACCGTGGTTCGGATTCCACGTTAAACTGTAGGTCCTCCATTTCATCTCACAATCACCCTACCATTACACATTAGCGTAAGTGCGTATAATCCGAACGGGTAGTAAGACGCGGTGCTTTTAATAATAATAATAATAATAATAATAATACTCACTGTCATTACTAGCATCAGATTATATAAATGTATGCTCCTCAAGCTATATCACATAAATGGCAATCTTTCCTCTTACAAGAATAGCAATGGTAATTCAATACAAAATATAACACAGCACTTAAGACCGAAACACGCTATCACTAACTGATGGGATGGTACCAATTGGTTATAAATTCTGATTCAAGTGAGAGGGTGGAAGTTAATGAGTGAGGAAGAGAAAGGTCAGAATGAAGATCGAAACAAAACACTCTTTCGAGTCACTGTGCAACCCTTAGATATTGAATGGGTAAGCCCTCTTCTTATTAAATCTTCTTTACCCCAATCCTTTGACTCAGTCATGCTTATAAGATACTTTAAATTATGTACCTTTATCAGGTCTACTCCATTCACCTTTTTAACTTTACTTATCCTCTTAGTTGTCTTTATCATAAATCCACACTTTGCCGTGCTATATTTCATTCCACACTCTTTTACTCCCTTATTCCATTCCTGTACTGTTTATGCACTTCCTCTTCCTTCTCCCCCATACCATCAAGTCATCAGCAAACGTCATTGTTTTAGTTATCCCTTCCCAAGTTTCCTTGCCTTATTAAAAACTGTGTATGAAATAGGTTATCATCCACAGTTTCCATTTGATCAATCATAACTACATATCTCATATCGGGATGTATCTTCAATGATACCTGAACTAGGGATGGTCAAAAAGTTATATAATTAGAAGAGATACTGAAGAGGAAAAGGTTGCTGTGGTTAGGTCATGTGATGAGAATGGAGAAGGATATAATGCCTAAGAAATCCTTACAGCACATAGGAAAAGGTAGAAGACTTATTGGAAGACCACAAACAAGATGGATGGACCAAGCGCAGAAGGACATGGAAGCTGTACTGGAGACACATGACTGAAGGAGAAGTTTGGAAAGATTGACAGGAATGGGAGAGGATGTGCCAGACGACCCGCAGAGGCGGAAATGTTGGATGATGATGATGACATGAATAATGAGTGTTTAGAACAATTCACAAGTACAGTTTAAACTTTTGCATAACCCGGAAACAAGCCACATCACATCACTTGTTAACATGTGAAAAAATACACAATAATTGAAATATCAGCTCCAATACTAGAATGCTTAGATAAATGTAAATATAGTATAACTTATGTTATGTTGTATACATTGATATAATAAAATATAACTGTATGTATTTTGGAAGGGTGTATAATATTAGATTGGGAAACAAAACAAAGGAAAGGTTTGGTTTCACTTATGATATTATATCAACAAATATTATCCTTAAAAAGTTGTATATTTTTTATTAATATAAAAGTTATTTATTTATTTATATTTTTCAAACAAATTTTAAATAAACAATCCTTGGATTCTTAAAAACAGATAAATTACAAATAAGATGAAAAACTTTATCTCTTATTTACTTTTTGATATCCTAAAATGTGATTTTAAAATGTTCTTTCAAGATAATCACCTACCAAGCAAAGCAATTTAGGATTTACTAGTGTGACATACAAATAATAAACATTTACAAAAAACCATCATTTGTTGTTTTTAAATATGTGACAAACACAATGTGTAAACATTTATATACCTTTTAAAAACAAATATTAATAATAAAATAATATCAGTGTCAAAGCATGCTAGTATCCATTGTTACTACAGGTAACATTTTAAAATGAGGGAAAATACATTTTTAAACCATAGAAAGTCAATAATAATGTACTCTGGATTCCCACTTGTCAATTTCAAACTATAATGCATGTCGAGCATTCTCGCAAATGAAATTGTATAATAAGACAGTGTAGAAACATTGTAAAATAATGTAAAGTAATCAATACTGAAGGAAGACAGCCTGAAAGAATAGTTAGGTTAGGCCTATATAGAAAAACCTAACTATACTTTCAGGTTATTTTTTCTATCCAGGCCTAACCTGATTTTTCTTTCAGATTGGCTACCTTAAGGACCAATTACTTTACATTATTGTCCAATGTTTCTACACTGTTTTATTATACATTTCCAAGCCATTAGGCACTAATTCATTTTACTACCACAAATGAAATTTGATACAAAATCTGTTGTGAGTGTAATCTGCACATGTGTAAAAGTTTTCAGCATCCTTTAGATGAGTTTGTCACCCCCCTGGTGTGTGGCTTCATTGTTCAGAATGATACAGATGTGTGACTGAGTCACCAAGTACAATAAAAGATGTGTTTATACTTTTGCCTATCACTTTGTGTCAAGAGAAGAGGGTAGATTTAGGACTATTTCATCCCCACTCACTATTAATTTATATTTAATTTAATTTCTCTATAATTTTTTTAAATTCCATTATTGTAAATAAGTACCACTCTTTATTATTATATTTTATTGTGAGTGAATCCTTGTCCACTTGTTGACTTATAAAGGCAAACAATAAGACTTTTGAAACTAGCAAATATTTAATATTTATGTTTAAAAATTTGGAGGACATGGGTATTTTATAGTGTACTTTGATTTTCTTATGAATGGATATTTGGAACATCTTTTATAAAATATAAACATATTTTTTGAAATTATTTTTGATAACATCTTACTATATAATTAATCTTATTTATAGGTACTGATAATATTAAGGCTGTGTGAAACTTTGAAATTATGAATCTGAATCCAGTTCTTACAATGATTATGATTTGATTTAAAATATCAGGTCTAAATAAATCATAGATTCAGATTCGATGGTCTTGGATCCAAATTCAAATTTATAGCTCATACTGGCTTAACAAATTAAGATAATCAGACCAGAAACCAGTTATGTGATAGAGTGAATAAATAACTTAACTTGAGTTCCAGGTCGTAAAGGAATCATGAGTGGGACAATTTTATGTGATAGTGAATACCTTGAATTTAAAAAATGTTGCCAAGCCCAACCTTTTTTTTAAATATTAATAAACTTTTGCACTTTGATCAACAAAGGGGTGTGATCTCTAGATGATTTTTCACTTTTTGAAATTTGGTACTTTGACTTTTTTTTTTAATGAACCTAAAATGTGTCTAAAATCTTTGTAAAAATTATTGAAATGTTTTATTAATGGATTGGATTCGGAAACTTATAAAGCAAAATATTCAACACAGATTCGATCTGAAACATTATCATAGTAGGCCTGAAATAAGTTAATCAATTTAGATTTGAACATATTTTAAAAAATTAAATGTCAAACTTGATAAAATAAATTTATCATGAGATTCAATTCGTATTTGATCCAAAATTCTTTGGAGGCATGAGCCTCGATTTGGATTCGATTTGAGTCAGTTACCAAGATTCGGATTAAATTTTAAATTGAAAATTATGGATTCACAAAGGCTAATAAAAAGTAAAATTTTGCATAATTTTGTACACGGGCGAATTTTGATTTTGGCACCCCCTCCTTTATAACAGACTAAGACATTGAAAGGAGATAATTACAAAATGGATGAGCTATGGATGTTCATGCCCATTGTTTTCTTGATTAATGCTTATTATATTTCCATGGCAGTTATATAATATTATTCCCTATACTATGATGTGGCTATAGTTGACAGTAAAGATATGACTATAAAAAAATTAGTTATGGTGACTTCTTCCATTTATATTTTAAATAAATTCAGTTCCTAGCCATTTTTGAGACCAAGAAAACAAGTTTCTAAGATTTAAGTTTAAAAATATTAACATGATTTGCCAGTTATTTGTTTTACCAACTGTTTTTCAAGACTGTTGTGTGAGTTTTATAACATGTTTATGTATTTTATTATTTCACACCCCAACATTTGACAGGTACTTTTGCAGTAGACTAAACCACAGATGACAAAGAGATTGAGGTTCAAATCTCGGTCAAGTATACTTAGAGTGGTTTTTCCAAAATGGTTTTCCACTTTCCCTCCACACCAATGTAGGTACACTTCCTATAAATATAACCCTCATAATCCCTTAAACAATTAACATTATTAGTATAGAAGCATGTAACCTGAACAGGTTGATGGCAAAAATAAAAATAAACAATTTAATTCTGTGTTAACAAAACAAATTACATACCTCAAATAATACGGTTTATTTATACCTCAAATTTGTATGTATGAAATAAAGCGTATTATACATGTTAATTATATGTAATTAAATACAGTTTTCTGGTGTGTAGGTCTTGTCCTTCTATCCTCCTTTCAATGTTTAATCTAATATTGCCGTTTGGCACCATTTTTTCTGTGTTCACATACCAAAAATGCCTTTATTCTCGCAATGATCAATGCTAAAGAAATAATCACCTCAAAATCAATTTCTTCTGCAATTTCGCTTTTAATAGCTAACAATTCATAGATGAAAGACTATTCTATCCCAATGAGCATCTCAAATAGTGTTAAATAATTTTTAACTTAATAAAACTTCACTTTCCACTGGCCAGAGTGATTGGTATGGTCAATAGGATGCGAAGGGGCTATCTATTTGTTTGTATAAAGCCCATGCATTTTGGTTTTGTTTAGAGCCTTTATGTTGTACCATTTTCAGTGTTGTTGTTGATATTATAGCCAAAATATTGTGAGCTGAATATATCTTAGCTCCTATAACAAGAGTAATCCATCAATGTCTGACTCAGATTTTAAAGACTGTTATCTTTATAGAGAATAAGCTCTAGTTTTGAGCAGGAATTTAGTAGTTGATCTTTTTCTGGAAATTATTTTATATTATAGCCATAGTGTTGTGAAATGAGAGCTTAGTAAAACGACTTTGTAGGAAATCTATCATGTTATACCAATAAAGTGGATAGAAAAAGTTGGCTTTTAAATTGTCTTCTAAATTTTGAGGATTTTCATCCACAGCTTCACTATCAAACATAATTTTTGCTTTCTCAGTCAACTGGCTGCTTTAATGTCTGTTAGTTTAAATACCCACATCAAATGCTATTTCTTTCACTGTAATCATTGCAGAAATATAGTCTGAACTTTTATATTTTCTTACAAAAGTTAGGCAATTATTCAAAAGTCGGTTGTATTAAAGTAGATCAACAGCTTTTGAATGCACCATCTTGTTCACTATGTTTACTGTAAAAACAGATAGTACCGGATGAACAACTCTTTATTCTCATTATGTTTCACAAACATTTTTCAAAGGCAGATTTTGAATGTGCTCACTTAAAATGCACCAACCTTTAGTAGATGCTGCAAAAATGTTATATAGTCTTTGACGTACTTCAAAAAACAAAACTGGTTTCATTGATGAATTGAATTCATACCTAGCAACCAATTTTAAGCTATGGCAGCCTCATGAAACACACAGTTTTTCCACAACGCCACATTACAACAGTTCCACAGCTTTGTGCTTGAAGTTGGGAAGGAAGTGGACCAACTGTATACACCTTAGTTATCCTAACAATGATACAAATCTTACTGAAATGCTATAGGAAATTAGTTCAATATCAAATATTTTTTTAAAGCCAGAATTATTGGCATGCCACTCCCTGGAAATTGGCGCCCCAGGCGGTTGCCTGCCCCTTGTGATGGCCATGCACTGCTAACCAAAATGATTGTGTAAACAAACTATTATTTTTTGTATCCCACATTTGCTCGAACTTGAAATAAATATTATATCAAAAAACATTTCATTTTTAATGGAAACTTGGATTGGCATATGAACCCTAACATAAATAATTTACTGGATAATTCAAAAATGAAAAACTACTGACAACCAACAATAAAGCTACTAATGAGCTGATACATCTAATACATTTATTTCATCAAAATTAATTATGCTTTAAAACTAAAATTGACTATCATGTGTATAAACATTCTAAGAACACAACAAACTTTAATGTTGTGTTTTGTATTTTACTCAACTATAGTAAGAAAATAAAAATACAAAGCAAACTCTATTTACAAATAACACCAAATGTTTTAGGCTCACAAGCTATTGCATATATATAAATCTCTACATCAAATTATACAAAATTAGTTACGAAATACAACACACTTGTAGTCACATCAAACACCCTTGAAAGAAGAAACATTCAACTCTTTACAAAACATATTGCACTTAAGGGAATGTTGTTTACTTTCTTTTTAATCCATAGTTGCATTTTAGTGTTTCAAAATGTTTTTATATGTCCTAGACACACACAATTGTTCTCTAACCTACAATGACACAACTTTATTTGTAATTGATTAACATTCACTTACAAAAATATAATTTACTAATATTGCAGCTTATGGGGAACTGAGAGATGGAGCATAACTTGATCAGACTATACCATTGGTTTCCAACTTGGGGGTTGTAGCATGTTTCAGGTGGAGTCACAATGCTTGTTGAGATTGTAACTTTATTTTAACTTTTTAGAGTGATCATAATGATTATAGAAAGGTTCAAAATTCAAATAGAAATGTAAGTCCTTAATATGATAGAACTGTTAAGTTACTGTTTAAGTCTCTTATGGTTAGTCAATTCTAAAAATTGCTTGCTGACTTAGTTTGCTGTAGCCGTGTCGTTTAGGCTAGTGACATTGTTAGCATAATATCCAAAATACTAGGGGTCTGCGAGCTTGGTTTTTTTAATCGAGTCGAATATTTCTAAAAGCTCTCGAGTTGGAGTCGAGTTTGTATATTTTCATAATTTTAAAATGTTAAAGAGTATATATTTGTTTATTTTAGATGTAAATATCACATCCTTAAAATTGAGATTTAAAAAATATACTCAACACATGTTCTTAAAATATGAATGACACTAATTTTTATAAATATAAATACTTTTGGATAAAAAGTTAGGAAATGGAAATCTTAGTTTTTAAATTAGAAATAACACTAAAAAAAATTAAAATGAAGAACACTCAAATAAAAATATGGCCTAAGAAAAAATAATTAAAATGGTTTCTACACCCATGTCTTTAAGGACATTAAAATTGGACTAACAATTATAAAAAAAAGTAATAAAATGAATAATTGCATGATGGCTTTAAAATATATAATAATATATTGAAGAAACACTGTTCAATAATGTAAAGTAAGTTATAGTGAAGGGAGTCAACCTGAAAGGATAGTTATGTTAGACCTAGCTATAAACAAACACACTTCTCTCTTCATGTCTCTCTCTCCTACACTTCCCACTTCTTCAAACTTCCAGAGTTGCACATTATTTTAAATTTTCTGAAATATTACTTTTTCATTATGGTGTCTTCATATTAAAAAATAAATATTTCAAAAAATACAAAACAATGTGCAGCTGTGGACGTTTGAAGAAATGGGAAGTTTAAAGGTGTGAGAAGAAATAGATAAGTGTGTTTGTTAATATCTAGTTATAACCTAACTATCCTTTCAGGTTGGCATCCTTAACTATCACTTTACATTATTTTAGTGTGTTTCTACGCTGTCAAGAAAATGTAAGAATCATAAATAGTTAGAAATTTGAAGTGTTTCATATTTTGTTTTTTATTCCTTAATGTAATCGTGCATGATCACATTTTCTGTTCCAATTCCATTCCTCTAAACGCAGTTGCATACGCGCGTTGTACTAGCTCTTGCTAGAAATTATTTTATTGAGAAATTGATTTCATTTCAATTTTTAATGCTTATAAAAGTTGATGCTCATACTTTAAAATTAAAAATAATATGGCTAAAATAATATTTATAGCAAACAATATGAAATAGTAAATGTTTTTAATATAAATGTGGTAAGTTTGGTAAAATAGATATCACAATAAATAAGATCAACATTGATTTTATACAGGTTAGCCAACAAAATTTCATAACTAAATAGTAACTAAACTAGTACTAATTTTGTAGTTAACCATATTAATTAATACAAGTTTTAAATATCTTTAGTTTGAAAACATTCAATATAATAATGTATTCTTGATATTACAGTTTTAATTTAACATAAATTATTACTTTAGAAGGGGCCAGGTAAAATTAGTAAGAAGAATCAATCAATTATTTAGTAACCTACCTAGCTATTTTTATTTTCATTGCTTTGTCATGGCAATACAAGTAAACAACTTAGATAAAGTATAATTCAAAATGGTCAACAATATTGAATAAAGGTCAAAAGTAGCTTTAAGGCTATATTATGTTATTAATTTGAAAATTGATATTAGTTTAAATAATTTGTTACATAATCAAATTAATTATTGTAAGTGGAAATACTGATATTAACTAAATTAAATAGCCTATGTTTACTATTGCATTTTAAAAATTGATCATTAAGTACATCAAGTGAGACCTCGAAAATGACGAGCCTACAACAATTTCGATCTCGAGCTTAAGGTGCGGCAGAAGGGAGCGCAAGTATTTTTACAGTTTTTATAGAATTGAAATTTTTTGGCCAATAGAAATCAAATATTTCTCCAGTAGTAAAATAGAGTTTAATTTTCTTCTCATGCTAATATCAATAGATCTTGAATATCTGTCAAGGGTGTCCTGGAATGTTGTCAAAACTATTTAAATAAAGAGAAAAAGTTTTGAAAAATTCCAGGACACCCTTGACAGATATTCAAGATCTGTTGATAATAGCATGTGCAGAAACGTGGGCTCTATGTTGCTAATAGAGAAATATTTGATTTATTTTGGCCCAAAAAAAGTAATGCTATAAAAACTGTAAAAATACTTGCACTCCATTCTGCCGTACTATAAAGGACAAGCTCGTCTCGAAGCTCAAAACCCAAGTACTCACAGAGCCCTACAAAATACCAATTTTTAATTCTATTTTTAGACATCTTAGTCACATTTGTATAGTCATTATATAACCATCTTAAAGTAATTAAACTAAGCATGTGGGCTTAACATCACACTCATTTTGTTTGTTGGTGATGTGGTCAGGATTTAAATTCAAATGGATTTTTTTTAAATCATTTCCCTTTTCTTCCTCCAGACAAATAAAGATACATTTCCTCTAAATTATACCTACTCCATAAGTGTAATTAAATATTTTTATACTGGACGGATAGTAAGATTCAGTGAAATTAATAATTCCAAAACTAGGATTTGAAAGCTTGTAGGTTATCAAGGGGTTGGTATGGTCTTGGATGCAAAGATTGGACTTAAACCCTGAAAAAGTTTGGAAACCACTGGTCTAGACAAATACATTTTTCTCTCATATAAGCTTGCTCAGTAAAGCCATTACTAAAATATATTTGCTACATTGATGGCTGAGAAATATACATTTGGTTATTCAAATGGGAGTGATTTGGAGAAAAGTTTCAAGCATCGCTTCACATATAAACACACCATGACCTACCACCGAAATCTACAAAAGTTAAGCAGTTAAGGGGGAAAATAAAAGAGTTAAATTTTTTAGATATGTTTGCTTATAAAAGAAATATAAAAAAGTATAATAAGTAATAATGATACAAGACAAAATATACTAAAAGAACGCTATAAAATATCAGTCTATGAATATGAGAGATTAAAATGATGTTTGTTTGATTATTTACATAGTAGTCTTAATGCTTGTGAACTTTAATTAGTGACAAAGGATAGTGTCCTTGAGCTTATGCAACCACTACTACCAGGCCTGCCAGAAGTCGTCCCACCACCAAGCCTCCAAGAACCCCCTCACCTCAGCATTACTAGCCTCTTGTAACTTGGTGAGACGTCCCACCTCTGCTGTCAGACGTTGGGCTTTTTTCTTAGTGGAGAGGAGCTGCTCTGATGTTACATCATGCTCACAATTCTAGAACACAAGCACGTGGATTAAAAGGGCTGTACATACCACCTTCTTTTGGGTGATGAGGATGATGGGGATGATAAAACTTATAATCCTGGGTTTGTGAAACTAGCAAATAATTAATCATAAAACTAATACTAAAATAATAAAGGGTTTAATAGAATATAATGATTAAATTAAACCAGTTTTACTATAAAGACCAACACTCACCACATGGATAAAGCTTAATTTTGGTAGGTAATATAAATGGAACCAATTGTTGCATCAATGTATGGTTTTCTCTAGTTTTCAGTAAAAGAAAGTAGAATTGATATCAGGGAAACCATTTTACAGTATTTAAAATAGAATACTAGAAAATTTTGAAAATAACTATTTTAAAATGAAAATACTCTTTAATTGAATCTAATTTCTTTGTTGTCATGTGAAGAATGCAGACAACTGCACTTAGATGTTTCCAGTTCGAGTGTGATTGTATATTTAATATCCCAGTTAATTGGCTGTGATATGGGCTACATAATTGCCTTAAAGCTATAATGTAAAAGTTTTCCAAACATATTTTTTTGGATAATTTATTTGAGGTATTTAACGTGCACTTTCTAAGCTGAATAATTATGTAAGCACATGACTTATAAACTAACTTATATCTAGAACAAAAACAACAACCAGCCCCCGGCCGTTAAGTCATCACTGTGAAATGGGAAACCCACATTTCACCAATAATAAATTTTTCAGCCATGCCAGGAATCGAACCCAGGACTCTTAGCTCAGTAGACAGACACACTGCCGATTAAGCTAAGGTGTCAGTCCAAACAACAACAAATGAACATGTAAACACTTAAAATAAAAGAATAGAATGAAATCCACTTCTTTCCCAATGGAGTAGCTATCACAACCTCCAATTTTGTCATTGAAAAGGCCGACTATAAACATCAAGGCTTAAAAAATAATAAAGACCAAACTATGATTATTGAGACTCACAAAGAATTTAGAGAATGTATCAGCAACATGTAAATATCAGGTGTATCCTTAGATAGTGACCACAGGTTGCTGGTGGAAGATATAAGGGCATAGTAATGTATGAGAAGAGTAGTAGTTAAACAAGAAAGAAGAATAAGGGTATGTAGGCTAAAAAATGAAGAGGAAAGAGAGCTGTACCTAAGAGAGACAAGAAACTTAATGCCCAAAGATGAAATACAACATGTAGAGGTTGAATCGGAAAGGTTTAGTAAAAGTTTGGTTGGAGCTGCAGAGCAGGTATGTGGGAGGACACGTGCTAAGAGAAGATGGAAGAAGACACAATGATGGAACTACAGGGAAAAGAAAGCAGTGAAGGAGCCGAATAAAGAACTCAGGAGTTTTAATAAAAGGAATGAG
Source organism: Timema monikensis (assembly GCA_902151445.1). NCBI lineage: Eukaryota > Metazoa > Arthropoda > Insecta > Phasmatodea > Timematidae > Timema > Timema monikensis. The sequence continues at coordinate 360,188 of CABFVZ010000291.1, read as the reverse complement.
GAAATAGAAGAAGAAAAGAGCAAAGTGAGTGGTATGGAAAGCCAGGAAGAATTGGATGCAAAAATGGGCAGAAATGCTGGTAAGGATGTGGGAGGAAGTAAGAAAGTGTTATATAGCCATGTAAGAAACAGTAGGTGAGAGAATAAACAAGAATTTTGATCATGGACGAAGAAAGAAGATTGATAAAGACAGGAGAAGAAGAAAAGGATGAGAATTAAAAAGAGGAACATGATGAATTAGCAAAATAAAAGGAAATGGGTCCCACATGGAAAAAGGTGTAGAATGCATTTAAGAGAATGAAACCAGGAAAGGCATTAAGGTAGACAAATATACTGAAAACTATAAGAGCTGCAGACAAGACATCTTGTGAATGTGTGGAATGCCAGGCCGCCACCGTGGTTCGGATTCCACGTTAAACTGTAGGTCCTTCATTTCATCTCACAATCACCCTACCATTACACATTAGCGTAAGTGCGTATAACCCGAACGGGTAGTAAGACGCGGTGCTAATAATAATAATAATAATATAAGAGCTGCAGGAGAAGGGTAAACACAATGGTTATAAACGGTGCTAAGAGTGATATGGAAGGAGGAAAGCAAGGAACAGAAAGACTGTAAGAAGTGTACAACTTATAGGGGAATAACGTTCATGTGCTACCGTACAAAAATATATGATATATGAGAAGATACTGGAAAAGAAAATAAGAAAGAAAATGAAAGGAAGGTAGAGAGAGAAAGATAGGCCTACAATAGATTTGATCTTTGCTATATGAGAGCTGATGGAAAGAAGGTATGAATATGGTAAAGACTTGGTAATGGTAGGATTTGGAAAAGGCATATGATAGTATGGATAGAAATAAAGTTTGGAAAGTGATGGAGGAAGCTGAAGTGGGAAGAGGAGTTGTAATGAGAGTATAGGGTGTGTATGAGAATAACACGAGTTATGTTAAGAAGAAGGAGTGGATGGAGTGGCTCCAAATAAAAGTTGGAGTGAAGCAGGGTAGTGCTCTTTCACCACTTCTGTCTGTGGTGGTAATGGAAATGTTCATGAACAGAGTTTCAAGGAAACTCGGGGAGAAAAAAATGAAAGCTATTATGTTTGTTGATGACTCGATAGTATGAGGTAGAAGAAAGAGAAAGTACAGGAACATCAACCTGAATGATATTAAGAAGTTAGAATTAAATTTAGTATGACGAAGAGTGAAATGATGGTTTGTGATAAGGAAGAGGTTAAGGCTTAGCAATGCTATAAAGTTGGATAAAGAGGAACTGTGAAAGGTACAGAGTGCAAAATATCTTGGAAGTATGATTGTGGCGAAGGGTGGGAGTAGAGAGGATCTAGTAAGAAGAAGGCAGAATGGAGAGTTGTTCTATAGGTGTGATAGGTGTGTAAGAGACTTGCTATGAAGAAAAGAAGTGCCCTTGAAGTGTAAGGGAGTATTGTACAGGCAGTCGAGTATTTAAAATTTTTGTACCCCTAGGCACAATTATAATATGCCCCTTCCTCCCCCAATTTTGTTTTCAAGGGTTTAGATGGTTTCGGAGGAATAATATGTTAAGGAGGGGAGAGGGGCGGAAGTTAGTATTCGAGAAAAGATTTCCACATAAGAAAATCAGGCCTGTACATGCCATAGACATAATTATTAAAAGCGAAACATAAAAATAATGTTTTCCAAAATGTGCCGCCTCCGAAGGCCTGTGCCCAGTGGGCCTATAGTGTAAATCCACTTATGTGTACAAAGCATACTTTGTACCCATTGTCATATATGCAGTAGAAATATGGACACTGTAGGAAAGTGGAGGCCATAAGAATGAAGTTTGTGAGGAGCATGTTAGCAGTCACGAGGAGAAAGAGGATAAGGTAAGAAATTATCCAAGAAAGCGTTGGAGTACAGGGGTACAGGAGATAGTAGAGGAAGCAAGACTAAGGTAGGATGGGCATGTAATGTTAGAAATGGAGAGGATGCCAAGGAGAATGATGGAGAGATAAAGTATGTAGGGAAAAGACCGCAAGGGAGGCCAAGAAAGAGATGGGTTTAGCAGGTAACATAAAGTGTGCAAGTGAGAAGAGAAGAACGGAAGTAATTAAATGTGGATGGATAGAAGAATATGGAGGCATTTTACTAGACTGACCTGGTCACAGGCTAGAAACAGTTGATGATGATGATTATTATTATAAGAATTACTGTTCATTCCTCCAAGTTGTTGATAAGCACTTATTGGAAAAAATCTAAAGCAATATCTAATTATTACAATTTCTTGTTTAGTGCTAAAAATTCTTGAACCAGACTGTAATTCCTAATGCAACTCATGTTTGTTAGTTTTAGTTGTTTTTAAAATATTTTACTGGGTTTAATATTGAATATACTATAAAACTGTCTTTATCTTATTGTTGCCTAGTTATTGTGCATTATATTTTCTATTTGATACTTAATTTTGTTATGATTCAATTAATTTTATTAATGTTTGTTACTTGTAAGCAGTAATTTTCTAAATATAGCTGTTTTAAAGTTGTGCAGAAACAAGCAGTAATTTAAAGCATATTTAACAAACAATTCTTTAATTTTCCAAAATAGGGGTTGTGGACAGAATTTAAAAGGTTTAAATTTAAATTTTTTTAAATAGTACAAAATTATACTTTGAAGTAAAATGTGGCCTATTAGTAAACATGGATTTACAAATTGTTTAAATGAATTTATGTAATTTTAAAATTATGTGTAGGATATTATTAAGCTTTTGTCATAGTTAAAGATGGTCTATTTTTCTAAAAAAGCAAAATAAGCATGAATATACCTTAGCATTAACCCGAGGGGTTCAGATTCACTTATCCACTGCCTTTCAGACCGGTATGTCTATATTCTAACAACTTAACAACTAGCGTATCCACACTGTGGTGCTTAGGTCAGGCCTGGAGCCTAGAGGCTCTGGCACAGTGACAAATGTGTCGCATGTAGCGCTACAATCACATAGATAACATTTTTCCTATATAAGCCCCATTACAACATATAAAATATGCTATTACATCCTGGCATTGGCAGGCCTCAGTGAGCTGGCTCAGCTGTAGCTGCAAGCTGTTGAGCACAGAATCTTTCTCTTCCATACTCTCCATGGTACGCACCAAGCTCATGTTGGCATGGGACAGCCCCTGCTGGAGCTTTAAGTTTAATAGTGTGCTTCTCTCATACTGTAACAAAACCAAATATTGTATTCTTACATCTCACTCACTGGTTTGTATAGGTTAGAGGTGTGGGAAGCTTTAAAAATCTTTGACTTTGCTTTGAATATTCATTTGCTTCAACTTCTATTTGAAAGTAAAATTCCACAATTACAAAGATTCTTAAAAAAATAAATTTAAAATAAATATTAAAAGTTAAAACACACATTTGCGCTTATTTATTTATTTTCAGCTGTAATTTCAATCATAAATTTGTGTTCAAAAAAATAATTAAATTACATTTTATGATAGTGACTTAATTTATTGTTTAAACCCAAATTTATAAATTATATTGAAAATTTAGAATTTTGAAAATTATATTTAACACGTAAAATTACATAGTTATGTAAAGTATATATATTTTTTACAACATTAAACATTATTCTGAATATTCAAACATCAATTTGGCTTCAGGAATATCTCATATTATTCGATTCACCTTCTCTTCAAATTGAAAAAGTCAACTTTGTCACTGGTGACCTGGTGGTCTAGGAGTAAGGTGTCAGACTTCTATGCTGGCAGCCGGGGTTCAATCCTCGGTCCCGGCACAGATTTATCTGATTACCAAACCCTTCCTTCACCTCTGACAAGACCTCTTGTGAATGTGGGGAATGCCAGGCCTCCACCGTGGTTCAGATTCCACGTTAAACTGTAGGTCCTTCATTTCATCTCACAATCACCCTACCATTACACATTAGCGTAAGTGCGTATAATCCGAACGGGTAGTAAGACGCAGTGCTAATAATAATAATAATAATATTAACTTTGCACACCCCTATTATAAGTAATTGGTCCATGCAGGTGTTATATTAGTAAGCAAGTATTCCACATATTAAGAATTTAATAAACTCCTGTCAAAAATACTTCAATCTCTTGATAATTATGAGTGATTCAACCTGCACATCCACATAATTGGTAGGATTGGCACACAGCTTATAAATTAATTTATGAAAGATTAGCAAATACTTTATACAATTATTGGAAAAAAAAGAGAATAAGATTTAAAGATATATTTGTGATGAGTTGCACAACTAAAATAGACTATATATATATATAAAATGAACATATACAATAGATTTTACTTTTTAGAAAACCAGTCAATTAAAGTAATGTATACAAAGCATATATAATATAGGTACAATAATGTGTTAATTTAAATTAAATGTTTAACTAATATACATAATAAATGTCACAATTAAATGTTAAAAGTTTTAGTTGCTAAACAATGAATGAAAAAAACTATTGAATTAAATATTGTAAAGTTAGAATACTGAGGAAATCGATAGCTAAATTGTTACTATATACAAATCCCTCATTACAAAAGGCATGCACAATTTGGATATAAAATCAAGTTAAAACGTTTTTTTTTATATTCGTCACTATATTGATAAGCCTTACTGTGGGTCTTTTTTTATGACATGTATAACATCACCACTTTATAGCTGGAATTAATTATCGCAATGATTACACAAAAGATTATTTTCAGAGCTTTGTTTGTTTTTTCTCACAACAAAAATCTTTTGTTTCATCGCAATAATATACATCACAGTGTGCAGCAGTTTTGTTTAACTAATGGATAATCCATGCTGGTTGCAATTTTAACTGTTTTCTTAAATTCCACTGACACCTCAGACAAAAGTCACTTTTGAATAGGTACTAATTTCACACTACCTACAAACTGATTATGTCCAGGAATTATCTGTAATCACATGTATTTGAAAGTCTATTTAATGATGCCATATAATCACTGATAGATTCATTATCCTTTCAGTCATGTTTATTAAATAAAAATCATTCCACATTAACATTATATTTTGGTCTGTAATGTATTCGCAAAGCCGCCACTAATTAACCATAAGTTTTAATTGTTGGAAGTACTGGAACCAGTATGTTTTTCAAAATGCTGTATGCATGAGGTCCAATAATGGCTATCAAAATGGGCACATTCATTTTTTTCTCCAACAACATTCACAATGATAAACTGCTGAAAGCGTTACATAAATGTTCAAATTGTTCCATTTAGGGATTATATTCTTTCATCGAAAGCTATCGATTAAAGCCATTGTGGATGCTTTAATCCACCTTTGTCTTCACTACAAAAAAAAAACCAATACCAAAGCATGAATAACACTGCACCCAGCTGAACTTGTGACTCTGTACACAGCTGATATTTGTTATTGGCTTTTTACACATACACTAGTATGACTGACGCTAACACCGCCTCTTGCTGAAACATAGCACATGGTCACCATACTTTCACATGAAAAGAACAGACAGGTGTTTTTTTTCCACTCACAGATTAGTGGTTTTTTTTCTTTGATTATCTAATTTGAGAAACATTTTCTTCGTCAATTTATGCACTGTATTAATACTCAAAAGAGGTTTTGGGAGTGGCAATAAAATAATATATTAAATATGTGAACTCAAACACTTTATAATACTATGCATTTTTATACTAGGGGCCTGTGAGCTCATGTTTTTTCAGTCGAGTCGAGTATTTCAAAAAGTTCCTGAGTTTGAGTATATTCTTCAAAATTATGAAATGTTAAGAGTATATAGTTATTTATTATAGGAGTAAAATAGTAACTTATAATTAAAATGTCATTAGTCAAAACAAATATAAAATGTAAATAGGACTACCACATCTTTAAAATGTGTAATGTTAAAAATATAATTATGAAAATAGCACATTTTCTTTAAATAAAAATTACACCCATTTTAAAATTACAAAAAAATGTCATATAATTAAAGTTTTAATGAGCAAATATTTCCCCAGAATAAACCTTCGTAATTTTAGCTACTCATTTAAAAAACATAAGAATCACAAGCAGTTAGAAATTTAAAATTTTTAATATCTTGTTTATTAGTCCTTGATTTCCCTCTACTCCTCTCCTTTGCACATTTGCTGCTACCTGTTCCGCTCATCTCTTCCTTGGTCTCCTTTGCAGTCTCTTCTCTAAATACTTTGTATCAATTAATCTTCTTGGAATCCTCTCCACTTTCATCCTTATTATCTGTCCATTGCATCTCATCCTTGCTTCCTCAACTATCTTATGTATCCCTTGTACCCTAACTCTTGACCTTACATCTTCATTCCTAATCATATCTCTTTTTGTGACAGCTAGCATGCTCCACAAAAACTTCATTCCCATGGCCTCCACTTTCCTTGTTTCTTTTACATCTATTTAGCTATTTTTATTGCCTTGTCATGGCAAAGTAACTTCAAACGAGGATAATTCAAAATGGCCAAAAATAGTGAATTAGTTAAGCAGTTGAAAGTAGTTAATGTTATTAATGAGAAATTTAATATTAATTTTAACAATTTACTAAGTTATCAAAAGATTTATAAGTAAAACTGCTGGTATCACCTAGATTAAATAGCCTATACTTATCATTGAATTTAAAAAATATATATTTGTATGACACCATGAGGAAACTTTTAAATGACAAGCCTAAAAAACTTTCGATCTTTGATCCCAAGCTTTAATGACAAGCTCAGCTTGAAGATCGAAATCCAAGTTCTTGCAGAGCCCTAATTCATACTAATGCTATTGGTAGGGACATGCAAAATTTGCATTTGCAATAACGCACAATTTTATAAGAATTCTACTGTTTTCACGTGAATAACACGAATTTAAGGTTTTATTCTAAATAAACACAATTTCTTTGTAATCTGGGTAAATATCATGATATGCAATATAATTTCCAATGTGGTTACACTGACAATAACACTATGCCAGGGCTTCCCTTTACCCTTTATATGGATAGTACAATTTTGCTGATTTTAAAGCCATAAAACAGATCACCGGATATTAAGTATTTTCACAGATTTCCAAGCAAGGACAATATATATGGACCTTGCTACAGGTGGTCATGTTTGGCGAAATTAGATCTTCTTTATTTTTATTCCCTTCTCCTAATTTGATAGTAGTTTAGTCTTCTATGACAACATGTTTCAGTGTTATAATTATTGGTCTAAACATATAATAATTGATAATCCATTATTTTGATATTGCTCTTTGTGAAACTTGAAGGCAATGATATTGATATATCGAGTTTTATGTAACTATGCGTGAAATCTTTTGTGCTTATTTAAATTTGATTTTTCTCTAAATATATATAAATAGTTAAATACATAATATTAATGAAAATTTAGACAGTTTAATACTAGTTTTTTTTAAATAAATACTAATTCAACTCATATTAACATAAATAATAACATTGCTTTCAGCATATAATATCACTTTTTGAGAAAAATAATACCACTTTTACCCTAATAATAACCTCAGCTTTTGCATGTCTCTAGCTATAGGTTACAAGAGACTGGGTAAAAAAAAAGTTTGGATATTATCAATACCAATAAAATACTAATAATACTACAAAGTGTTATCAATGTTTGCCAAAATAAAGTGTTTGTATATTCTAAACTGTCATTCCTACCATGACCTTCCTTAATGTATCAACAATTAATGATAAAGAAGCATCTCACATCTTTCTGTAGTTTTTCCTTCTCTGTTGTAATGGTTTGCAGTTTAGTGATATTCAGCTGCAAATGAGTGTCTTTCTCTCGCACCTCTTCTTTCACGCTACCCAATTCACTATGTAACATATCCACCAACTCTGTCATCTTGGCTTCCTGCTCCTGGGCCAGCCTTAATTGAGTTAGCAGCTCTTTTTCCTGGCAAACACACAACATTCTTCATAGAAGATACATGTCAAGACCACTCATCTAAAGAATATCTGCTACATACACTACATGGAGACATCAGGAAGTGGTTCCAAGTCTAACATATTCAGGTTACACACAAGTTTTTTATAGATCATTTAAAGAATAAGTAAAAGAATAAATGATAAAAACATTATTTATTATGCTGTATGGAAAGTAAGTTAAAAAAAATATAATCAAATAAATATTTTTATATACAGTCTTTTTAACATTTAGGTTAGATAAAATATACAACTATTAGTTTATTACTGCCCCTAGTTCAAATATTGTTTGGAGAGAACTATGTTAAAACAATGTACAGCAAGCCTTAGCTACCTTTATCCCTGATTTTGGTAGGAAGAACAATATTTGATAGTTTCTAACGTTACCAAAACAAATGTTATATATAAGATAACCTGGCAGTCTAGGGGTAGGGTGTCATACTTCTGTGCTGAAGGTCCGGGGTTCAATCCTCGGTCCTTGCACAGATATATCTGCTTGCCAAACCCTTCCTTCACCTCTGACAAGTCGTGTTTAATCACAACTTGTGAATGTGTGGAATGACAGACCTCCACCGTGGCTCGGATCCCACGTTAAACTGTAGGTCATCCATTGCATCTCACAATCACCCTACCATTACACATTAGCGTAAGTGCGTATAACCCGAATGGGTAGTAAGATGTGGTGATGATTATGATTATGATGATGATCATAATGATGATTATGATAATAATAACTGTTATATATTCTTGCATCAACTCATGTTATCTGCAGCTGCCACTTTTGATATATACAATAAAAAGCTACAAAATAACACAAATAATAGAGTCAAATGTTATCAATGTTGGCCACAAAGAAATATGTTTGAATTTTTTAAACTGTTCTCCCAACCAAAATATAGTCTATATCTACAAATAAATACAGTATATTCGTCAAAGGAATGCAGATAACTGACAGCTAGCAGAAGCTACCAGATCTACTTTCATTTATCCATTCACCAAACCTTATAATCTGCAAGACCATGATTGTGTTGAGCTGCTATCCCTTTTGGCATTCAAAACTTTCACAGCAAACAATTCATTTTAAATTATTTTTTCTTCTTTGAAGCATTTTAAAATTATTGAAATACAAACGTATGAAGATTAATCATTTGTCTGTGTCATTGTTGTGGAAACGACATTTGTATTAATTTAAAAATGCTATGCCAGGCCTCCACCGTGGTTCGGATAGGTCCTCCATTTCATCTCACAATCACCCTACCATTACACATTAGCGTAAGTGCGTATAACCCGAACGGGTAGTAAGACGCGGTGCTAATAATAATAATAATTTAAAAACAGAGCTTCTAGGCTGCCTTCTCTTCTTAAAATAAGAAAACATAATATATATTGAGTTTATTCATTATTTAGTTTGAAAGGGGAAAATCTTTACTAAATGTGAAAAAAAAAACAAAAAAAAAACATGCATGCATACACACATACACACACATTAAAATCTTGTTAGACCAAACCTTGCTAGTCCAAAATTCCAGATAATTCCAACACACTTTTCAGAAAATGGGCTAAAAAATGAAGCCAAATGAAATATATTTTATTGGTTAACAAACTTAAAGATAAAAGAGAATTTTTAGAAACAGTGATATCTGATAATAAATGCCTAATATTTATGTGTTGCAGTCAACAAAATGTGTTTTCCTGTAACTAAAAACAACTACACTATATTACTTGTTATGTACGCACCAGTTAAATAAATTAAAAGTTGGTTAAACTCATTCAACTAATTTAAAATTTGTGAAAATCCTGTATCCTTGTATTCCCCTGCTTAATCTAAATGTTCACTAATCCAAACAAGCTTCGGTCCCAATTAAATTGAATAAACAAGGTTCAAGTGTGTGTGTGTATACGTGTGAGGGAGCAGTGAGAGGGGTTATGGTTAGCATAGCCAAAGTTATGAGAAAGAAACACACGTAGGTAGTCACTTTCATTGTGTAAGTCAACTGAATTTTTTTTTTCAATTTTTTTTAAAATGGATAAAATTAATTTAAAATAAAATTACACATTCCCTTTCTTTTGGAATCTATTTAAATAAGAACAGTGATCATAATTTCCAATTAAAAGTATGTAACAAGAAACAACTGTCTAAAAGTAATTTTTATTTATTATGTGCATATGATGTGAGAAGAATACCATACAATTATTTATACAAATAAAAAATTGTTCCACCCTTTTTTTGATAAATATTGCATTCTTTATTTAACCAACTAATTTTGAAATAATTAATAATATACCTAAAATATAAGTAATGTGTTAGATGTATGACATACTTCAAACATGTAGAATCATAAAAGGTATGGTATCATAAATGGTATAACAACTCCCCATTTTCCGGATCTTGATTGATAGATCATAAATTATTGGTTTTATAAAACTGTATTTCAGATAAAAGTTATTTATTTTTAATATTCCTACAACTTTGCAATGGTAGCTTATTTGGTATTTCAAAGAATTGTGGAGATATAATCAAATTAGATATATCCGCTTATGTAAAGTAAGTACCCTCTAAGTAATTTCTCAGATAAGTGAGATCTATAATTTTGTTTGTAATTTTAAACAGTGCCTTCTTATGAATTTTAATCAAAATTGTTAAAGCTAATTTCAAGAAAATAGCTTTTTTTTTCTTTTCGCCCTTAGTAAACTAGGTAGGTCTACCCTTAATTTTAGGGTTGGATATATAACTCCAAAAATCACTCTTGGTAACCTTATCAAACCCCATTTAATAAGTTTAGCTCTAGTCCAAGAAACAAACAGCCAGTTGGAACCTCAAAAACTACTTTATCGATTTCAGGGGGTGATGAAACGTCATTATCCAACAAAATATTGAATTTGATGACCACAATACTTTCTCTCTTTTAGTAGTCGTGAGAAGGTATAAATAGTTGTAATGCTAAAAATCAACATTCTAGGTTTATGAAAGTGTTTCATGCATTTATTAATTGGTAACATACTAACAGTCCTCGAAATGATGAAAATGCCAACAAAGACTCACTATCATCTTGTTTGGTTTGTTAGTTAGAAAGAGGTCAAGGTTTGAATCTCAGCTGGGACTAATGAGGTGATTTCTCCTAAAGAAATTCTCACTTTCATCTCCACATTAATGCAAGTACACTTTATCTATATTCTACCTCTTCACTCCAATATTCTGATAGCTCAGACATCATTGGAAAACACCGAGCAAGGAGAAGACAAGTAGTAGATGGACTTGCTTGTTTGTGGTTAGTGAAAGGGAGTGAGTATGTGCATGAAAGAGATAATACATATTGCTGCTAAACTAAACACCTTGACCCAATGAGTAAAAGTTATTACTTTACCCTGTCTGTAAGATGTTGTTGTAGAGTAACCTCCCTCTTGGCAGATTCAATCAATGTCTCTTGTTGCTTCAAAGTCTTATCCAGGTAGCATTGGTAGTTCAGCTCAGCTTGGGTTAATCTCAATCGTAATTCTTTCACCTGATAAAGAACACCATCACATATGTATAGTACTGTAAAACTGATATTGTAATACATTTTATTTTAAACTGTATGAAATAATCATAGTGTGATAAGTATATTTTCATAGAAAATGTTTCATACTCCTGACTTATAATGCAATGGTGCATGAGTCAGGATAATAAATCATTAAACAACTTTAAATTCAGACAATATGATAATAATGGAAAATTGTTACCAGATTGGATAGATTAAACGAAGGATTTAAAAAGCATTTTAAAAGATACAAGAAAAAATAAGTCCATTTTAACAAAGAATATAAAGAAGACCTAGAGCAATGGTCACCAAATGAGGAAATGTGATCCTCATCTGGACTGCAGACACACATTTTATGGACCTTGATGATACAGGCTTAACCCGCCCCTCCACAAACAATGGTTCTCCATGTGGACATACTTGGCCTTGACATCACTGCTAAGTCTAGTAGCAGTTCATGTAACAGGCGGTTCGATCAGGTGTGTGCTGTTGTTTTGTTTGTTGGATTAAGTATATGTGCAATGTTTGGATCAACATGTGTGTGTGAAGCAGCATTCTCAAAGATAGACTTCATAAAATAATAAGTTCAGATATTGACTTATAGATTTCCACCTTCAAGATTTAATGAGAATCAATTGCACCAACTTCATTTCAAATTTCAGGCAATTTGTTCAGAGTAAAAAATAGAATTTCTCATATTGAACACACACATAAATAAAATTTTATAAAATTGTATTATGTTTTAAATAATATTCTATGTTTTTTCACATTACTTGTAAATTGACCAAGCAGAATGGAAAGGTCTGTTTTAATAATTTTGTTTTTGTTTACCAGAAATATATTGTTTTGTCAGTAAATAAATAAAATAACTAAAAGGGAAAAAAATCAAGTTTTTGAATTAGTCCAAGTATGTAGGGCTTGACCTTGAGTAACTATTAAAGTTTGCTGGACCTCAGAAGTCTGGTAACTTTTTAAAAAGACCTCCATAAAAACAAATGAGGACCCTTGTTCTATAAAGTGGCCCAGCAGATATTTCAATACAATAAAATGTAGAGATTAATATTTTGAACTAGCATATATGCTTGTGCCACATTACATATACTGTTTAGTAAAAATTCGTATATACGAACAGTACCACATGATTAGGTATAAAATATAAGTTGAAAATACTCTTAGCAAGAAATACATTTTTTCCTTACCTGCTGAGAAAAACGTCATCAAAGTTAGATATAAATGATGTGAAAACACTGTGTCTGAAATGTCACAGTCATTGGTAATTAGATGTAGACAGAAATGCAAGGTTAGTATTGTGTAAGCAACAACGAGCGTGCACACTGAATCCATAGGTCATTTGGAGCAATGCGTAGCCATGAAAGAATCTACCTTTAAGCACCTACTGTAAACTAACATATAGGTTTGATGTAAGTTTCAGGCACAGCGTTGCCACATCCCCCAATTGACTTTAATGTTGTTTTTCTCTAAAGGTATGAAAAGAATGGATTTTTTGCAAAGTGTTTTTTCAACTTAATAATCTAATAATGTGGTACTGTCCACATAAGTGAATTACTACTTACCTTGTTGAAATATTATTGATATAAACACAATATGCTCAAAAAGTGACATATCTTATTCTGCTATGTATTCATAGAATTATTAATTTACTTTATATATATGTAGGTTATTGAATACTATATTATTACCTATCCATGGCTCAAGTAAATAAAAAGTTGTAAAAACTACGAAATATTTATTTTTGAGTAAAGTACAAGCTTGTAAGTAAAAGCAATTACTTATCTTTAAGAACACATGTCTTTAATAAAGAAAACCTCTTTTCACTCACTTTTTGAGATAGTTTGTTATATTTGAAAGAAGGTACAAGAAAGGTGACTTAGCTACTTAACTCTAAGGGCTAAGAGATTAATTTTACTATGTAGTATTGCTGGAAAAACCTAAAAAGCTATTACAGTAAGACGTGTTTACTTATAAATAATTATTTATTACAAATAAGCACACTGAGCATCGATGAGTCACTTAACATGCCATAACATGTAGAACTGTTATACTCAACACATTAGTCTCCTGAGTTAAAGGAATCTAAGTGGACATTGTTATGCTGTGTTTTGACAAACATGTTGAGTTAAGATGAGATCGAGGAGTGTAACAGAACACATACAGACTGTAACATTTTTGTCGAACTGATGCCAACTCAACAGGTAAATGGGAGTACATGTTGATGTAGACAAGATACACAATACAAATCATACCTATACAACACTGTATTTTTTAAAGATTAGATTTTGGATACAATAAGGAGGGTTTGTATGGAATATTATAACATGTTTAAAACTCCTGAGATATTATGGTATTTATGCTCACCTTTTCGTCATAGATTATTGTTGTTTTCTTCAGCTTCATACCCTAGGTTGTTCAAGGAAATATCTTAAAGGGATTCACGTAGAAAATTATAGTCACCATTTATTTGTTTGGCGATGTTGTATAGTAATGCATAAAATACTATTATTTAAGCATATTTTCACTTGATACTCTGAATGTATTGCCAAATACAGGAAAATATATTTTAAAGTGTCCAAATGATCTTATATTATGACTTATCCTTTGACTGTAGCAAATTAAAATGTTGCGCCTGTTTGAAGGATGTTTAAATGAAGTCAGGAGCCATGGAGAATCCCATACTCACTATCACCAAGTTAAAAAAAAACACCCCATTGCATTGTGATAATGTTTCATTAACCAATTTTGCTGTCTTGAACATTTACCGGCCGTCGTGCCTCTATACATGTAAATCTTTCACTACCATCACTAGGTAGCCTGTATGTTTATACTGGCGTAGCCTTTCCGATCTATGTACCCCAGCAAATATGATTGGTTTATTTATTTTTGCGTGTGTGCAATCTAGCATATCAATCACTGTATGAATTTGAAAATGTTCTTGTCTCTTTGCTTTCGTGTCATTCAGTTTAGTCACTGTTGTTGGAAATTTGATCCACCAACCTGTTTTTTCCAACACTTTATTGAGAACAAAATATTGCAGGCTGTAGTTCAATGAATTCCAAAATCCTAAACAGCTCCACTCTGAAAGACTGGATCACTAAGTTAGTGAAGAAATAGTTCCATTTTAATTCTTTAGATCAGAGTCTCACCTCGCATTTTGCAACTTTCGAGCAGAAATTGGTTGTAAAAAAAATAATTTACAATTATTTCTGTTTCAAACTTTAACAGTGAATTGGATTTACTGTAACCAACACTGATCTGGATTGCCTCAGTAATATAGTGGTCAGAGTTCCTGGCTACGGATTCAGAGATCCCAGGTTTGATCCTTGGCACTTCCAGATTTTTTTGTGAAGAAGTATGTCTAGAACAGGGTCAAACTCAGCCTCATAAAACAAATGAGGAGTTAGTTGAATAAATTAATATCTGCTCCAGTCTAGAAAACTAAGATTTAAATGGCCTTAGGGTTCATTGTGCTGACCTAATGACACCCTATATCCATAAATGTTGGCACTATCATCGTTAACATATGATGGTCACTATGTTGATCTAGCTCACTTGTGGGCTGACACCATGCAGTTTTGACACCTCTCAGTTCATAATATTGTTTCACACCAGGAATTTGAATGAATGTGATAAAGTATGCATAAAAATTATAGAAACAAAAAAAAGTATTTAAAAACTTAAAAAGAATAATTCAATAAGGACACATCTTAGTGATTATATAATGCTATTAATATTTGACACCCTGTCTTTTTTCCAACCTGAAAGGATATCGATAGTTAAGGAATAGTTTTGAAAATTCAAAACAAAGTGTACTTAAACTGTTTAAGAATGAAGAAGTTGGAAGTATGAAAAGTGAAAGAAGAAATGATGAGAGAAGTAAGTTTTTTCTGTATCCAGGCTTAACCTAACAATTCTTTCAGGTTGGCTTCCTTCACTATTTACATCCATTATGGTTTTCAGCCTCTATAGCCTGGATAAGTTTTTTATTCAAGCCATATATTTTTCCACTATTGGCTAGCTAGGCCTGTTGTAGCATATGTAACAATTATGCTAATGAATTTGGGATGATAAAGGTTGAATTTGGAGAAAGTGTAGAGCCTACCTGAATTTATGTGGAAAGCCATTTTGTGAATACTACACCCAGGGGGGGGATTTACGAATCTGCCACCCATGGACAATATATATTTGCCACCCATTTTTCCTACCTTAATTTCTAACCTTCTAAATCCTCATTTCCTTCCTACCCCTCCTCATACACCAACACATATATACCATATACACAAGTGCTATCTGTGGAATAACAGATACGAAGTGCTTGTATTATTTTATTATTTATTATAGTTAGGTTTTAAAAGTAGTCAGAATCTAAGAAAAGACTTTAAAAAAATGAAATAAATATTCCTACACCATCACAACACACAAATTTTAATACTATTTAATTTATCAATATAAAGTTTGCATTGGAAGACTATAATATATGTTAATACAGATTAAATATTAGCATGTACACAATAATAAAAGTCGATAATATCATTCACCTTGATTACTGCTGAAAAAACTGGTCGATGATGACATACAAATCCATTTTATCCAATAAGTGACCTTAAATTAAGACGATTGTCAGTGAATTAAAGTGATACTCTTTCATGTTGGTACGCAGATACAGCAAACCACTACAATCACATGATGAAGCCATAAAATGATTTTGACTGGCAGGAAAAAATATGTATTTTCTTTCGCTATTCAAAATTTTCCGCCCCTAAAATCTGACACCTTAGGCACATGGCTACTAGGCTTATGTGTAAATCCACCCTTGAGTACACCCAACTGGGATTCAAACCCTGATCGTCGTCACAGGCAGTCTAGTCTAACATCGAAGTAATATTTTAGACCATGTGGCAACCAAAGCAGGTTAAAAAAGTGTATTTAATAGTCTCAAGGGACCAAAAAAACTCCACTAATGTACCAGTGTGAAATAAATCTATAGATTTTAGAACTATAACAATAAAGAACAACACACCTAAACAAACCTGAATGCACAACGTTTAGCTCAGTATGTCATTGCTCTATCAATGATTTACTTAAGTTTGTGCTTTGTCCAGTAAATCGTATATAAGGAAGCCATACTGCTCAAGGCAAAATTATTAACAACTAAAATAATAAACTAACTTACCTTCTTGACACACACAGATGGTTGTCTAAAATAAATAATGAAGTAGCTAAGCACCTAATATAAGAAATATTACCATTATCATAGTTAAAAAATTAACAAGGGTGTGTGTGAAGTTTCATTAATAAAAATATTGGCAGGTAAAATACCCAATTTATATTTATTTAATGCTATTCTGAACTATACATTAGCAATTGTTATATTTGGAAGAAGGTACAAGAAAGGTAGATTGAAACATATAAAAGGGGACAAACAGTATGACTTTTACAATGAAAAGAGGAACACAGTCCATACTCATTATTTCTTATTTTATATTATTGCACAGTGTTTTACACTGTCTTATACATTTCCAAGCCATCAGGCAATAATTCATATTACTCTCACTTGCTTTATAGAAACACAACTTTATTCTAGATTCAATTTTCCTGATGTATAGTTCATGTTTGGTTACAAATTCTTAGTGTCATGAGCAAAGCGGCAGTGTAACTAAACATTATTCTATGAGCCTACTCACCTCATTGTTTCTTTTGTTGTCCAAGTCTATCTTCTCTCGTAACACCTTAATCACTTTCTTGCACTGGTCTACTTCCTTCTGAGCATCGTCCACCCTTCTCTCACTGTTTGAGATCTTAAAAAAACAAACAAAAAAACCATACAACTCTTCAACAGAGCTGTGAGTTGTGAGTTAAGTTCAATAACAGATAAAAATATTAGAAATATACTTTTAAATAATTATATTATATTTTCTTGCCAGCAGCTTAAGCTATGTAGCTTTCACATATAACAGGATCCAGAGGATGAATTTTCAAGAAATTTTCCAGCATTCAAACAGAAAAATATGATGAATAACCAATATGTATAAAAACCATTTCTAGAATTTCTGATCAAGGAATGAACAGCGATTTGTAATACTATCCCAATCTAATCCTGCCTATTTATCATTTGTTTGAAACAACAGTATTATCGTGGTTTATAAGATGTACTTATATGAAACCATTATCCAAAACCTATGGTCATGTTTCATGTTGAGAGCCATTTTCCAAGAAGGCTCAAACAAGAAATATGTAATCTACCCATCAGAACAAATTAATGTGTTTAGTGTAAAATGTAACCGTCGCCCCCCCTCCCCCCCATCTTAAATTCATTAGCTAGCTCAGTTTCCAAGTTTTAATAAAATAAGTCAGGTATTCATAGTATTTTACTTTCATTGTAGAGCAATTTATTTTTAACTATGTTATCTAAGATTATATTTATAAAAAAAACATAATCAATGCAGATATGCACAAATTTGTGTGTATTTATAAATAGTAGTTTCAATTTTTTTTATGTTTAAAGACACATTTATTACAACATTTTATTAGTTATAGTAGATTAGGTAATAATATTACAAGCAATTAAATTAAATCCACAATTTTTTTAGGTATGTAAATCAATATGTTAATATCTTTCTTTACTTAAAGGTACAGAGTTGAGATGAAGCAAATTAGAAGAGAGGAAGTAACAAGGTGGAGGTGAAGTAAAAAAGTTGAGACTTAGTAAAAGAGGTGAGATTTTTACTTTGTGGATTAAAAATAAATAGTTATATCCTTTTAAAAAAATACTTAAATATTCACTTACAAAAATAAGTTACAGGGTGCAAGGAGATAAAATACATAGCAAATACAAAAATGAATGGAAAAATATATTTTAAGATTATAATATAAGTGGATTAAACTATTTGTACAAATCAATCAATGTTTACTTAATTGTATACCAACAAATATGTATTGAATGTTATCATGGTGCAATTATTTCGACTCTGTAACATTATTATAATTGAATTCTTATGTGTAAGCTTTGAGGAAAAAAACTAACTAAATATTTTATTTTATCAACAGTACAATCTAGATAAGGAAATTTATGTCATAGGGATTTATTTAATAAAAACTATAAAGTAACACCACAAGCAAGACATGCTTTTAATATTTATAAACAAAACACAGAATAGAATGTGGGACTTATATTAATATACTCAACAAAATAAATTAGGGACGGGACCCTTGAACCCATTGAGATATTTGAGATTCAAACAAATTAAAATAAGGTTTTTTCAAAATTTTAAATTGGAATTTGTCTTTGAGCCCTAATACTGCTTATTGATCATTTATTCCTAATATGATTTAAAAAAATTAACACACATACCTCAGATGTTTATCTGAAAATTGACTGAATATATGAATGTTATAATGAATAAATTTTACCAAAGATTGTTAAAATTTACTATTATTATTTATATTATATTATTCTGTTATAGTCCTATTTTCTTTGTTCATAATTTTTTTTACAAAATTTAGATTCAACTTTGAGATTTGATTTCCTAAAATAGTGGATCTAACACTACAAAACCTTAAGCTTCTATTATAGTTATTATAGTATGGTCTATAATAGATGACATCAAGGGTGTTAATAATTTAAAATATTTACTCTAAGAACAACAAATATGTATAATATTTGAAAGTTCCTCAAGTACTGTACCTGAACTTCATGATGCTTTATTTGATCTCTTAACTTGGTGAGTTCATTCATCAGTTCAACATTTACTCTTGTCAGTTCATCATTCTGTTCTTTTAACAAGTACCTTTCTTCTTCATGCTTATGCCTAGCTGTATTCATTTCTAGTTTTAATGTATCAATCTGAAAACCATTTATTAACACTTTCATGGTTTGTTTACTTTAGAAAGAAACTATATAAGATATACCTAAATATTAGATGCTACAACAGCTTACATATACATTAACAATGGCATAGAAAACTAATCTTTCTGGGAGGGATCCACAAGAAAGTTGGTAATGTTTTTATATAATATATATTTAGGAAAGGAGGAGGGGGAGTGTGCGCATTCCTCAAGGGAAATTTACAGCCAATAAATAAAAAACTTGCCAACTTTTCTCAGTCCTACTAAAGTCTGTTCACCATTGCTTTTTACCTGAATGACAGTTAAAAAATAGTATATTTAGGCTTGGGGTTGCTAACACTTGTAAAAGATCACTGTTTTCTTATAAATGATAAGTTTTTAAACTAAGTGTTATATTTTACATTTAAAATAACGCAAACTTAAGTTTTCTCACACTATTTCATAAACATTTAATAATCTCTATTTATCCAATCCGAAACAATATTTTATATATAATTAAAAGTACTTATTCTTAGTTTTGGAATGTTATCTATAATGTGTAATATAGTGCATACATTAATACTTTTTAAGGCGTTGTATTTACTTGGAAAAGGAAAGAAAGACTTGTCCTTTTTATATATAATAAATTATGTTATGATTATTTTATCATATTTCAAAATATTTAACTAAACAAAATATTTTTATCAACTATGTGAGTGCATCATTTTAAAGAACTTGTTTGCGTCATGATCAGTCACTTGGGCTGTATCTGAATAGTCCACTAATGCGGCGTTGCCTTAACTTGGGACTTGGCAATTAGGTGACCAAGTGTAGATCTGTCCTAATAGTCACGAAGGATGCCTATGCACCCAGCTCGAGCCCTTCTCGAGTTATTAGTCACCCTTCTTGAGGTATTGGTCACCATGGATATGAAGGCCACCGGCCGTGAGCTGTTCTGGTGGTGTCGGTTGCAGTGTTTGACCGGCAATTGTTTTAGTATTAACATTTCATTTGCTAGAGCACTAACTTATGTTTTCTGTCATTTTAAATAAAGATGGCGTTTACATAGTTTCTAAGATCTTCAGTTGGAAGCAGCAATGCAGGCCCAAGGGTGTTGCCATTTGAATAGTTTGATGCAATCTACACTATGAACAGTGTGAAAAGTGTAAAATCATCAAGATTACATCAAGTCTAAAACTCAAGGTACTGACTAGGGAGCCTTGGACTATTCGGATACATCCATTGTTTAAGTTCATTGGTCACCATTTTGAAGCTATATTTGTTGGTGCTTTTGTGAAAGTGCTGTGATTTTTTTTTAAGTGGAATAAAACAATAAATAAGCTTTGTGCTCAACCTCAAATGAATATAAATAATATTGGTCTAAATTACTGTAGTTAACTATCAGATGCATACATTATCATATGTTTTCATTACAGCTATACAAAGTGATAGATGTCAGTTGATGGCGTAGGGATATATTAGGGACTATTTCTAGTAATTTTATGAGCTGTCGTCCAAGTAAACCAAGGTCATAAATGTACTCTAGCTTGTTTTATTTCAAGTAAAGTCCTTTGTTTTCTGATACCATTTAGGTGTACCAAAACAAAATTTATGAATAATCAACTTTCACACACAGAAATAGCTTTCATAGTTGAGTGGATAAATGATCAGCTGTCTTAAAGTGCTCAATACATTTTAAGGAATTAATATGTTTATACATATCTGAGTGGTAATTAAAATTGTTGTAATGTTTACAAGTAGAGGTGATGATAGTAATTTGTACCAAAAATAAAAAGTAGATTAATTCCTTGTAGGCATTATAAGTGACACTGTACTTTTGAATTAGTTTTCTTTGGAGCACTTATTCAAATGATGAAATAATAGCCTAAATAAATTAAGTGAAAAACATAGAGATATTATTTTACATTTTTTTTCATCCTGATTTTAACAGAACTAACAATTCCTTAACTATAATATTAATATTTTTATCAGTGACACATAAAGGCTAACCTTATACAATAATAAACAAAGGGGAAATGGTTCCAAATGGCTATTTTAATTTGAACATGGAAAATAAGTTTAAGGCCTATACACTTACTAGAAAACTGTAGGCCTAAAGGTTCACAATTAAAAACACAATCAAAGACATAATTTTAAAATTTTTGGGATACATCAGTGACCTTATTCAGCATAATAGAGTAGTTTTGATTGTGAACTTTGAGGCCTGCAGTTTTCTAATAAATGTGTAGGCCTTGTCCTTCTATCTTCTTTTCAATGGCTATACAACAATAGAAACAGACCCTGATGTGTGTTAAATTAAATTATTGAATTTCGCTAAATACAAAAATTAAAATGTGCATTGGTAATATATGTCACTAAATAAAATGCACTTTTGGGTTAGATACTCAGGGAAAAAAAAACCTCAATATTTAAGGTATAAGGAAAACCTCTTTTCACTTTATGTTATATTTAGAAGAAGGTACAGGAGAGATGGATAAAAACATATAAAAGATGCAAACACAATATGGTTTTTTAGTGAAAAGAAGAACACAGTTTACATTTTACATTGCTGCCACTGGACATAGAGGTAGTGGTTGCCGCTTCAAGAAAATCGAGCATTATAACCCAATCTCTTTACCTAGGTTTAATCCTATTTGTACTCGTTAGTACGGAGGGAAATGCAGAACGCAACACCTTTCTGGTACCTTCTTCCAAATATAATAGAATTACCTCATTAAATGGTATATTATTGTTCAAAAAAATATGAATAAATTTCTCATTCCTAATTTAAAATATTTGCCTTTGGTCACAATAGCCAGATCAAAGACATATTTTACTTCTTTACTAATAGTTTTTATTTGAGGCAAATGCTTTTTAAGAATGGAAACTTTATTAGTTATAGGAGTATTATGAAAAAATAATAATTGTATAGTGCTGTTTGTACTATGTAAAAAAAAAAATGATGCCATCTCTTGTTTAAGGTATGTGTAGTTTTTATATTGTTAATTATTCTTAAATTCGACTAAATTGACCATAATTTTGTTATAAAAATGCCAAGTAGTGAACTTTGAAAAAAAAAAGTTTATTTTTGTATAAAGTACAATTAAAAATGCTACAATGAACTTTAAAAATATTTTGATATTCATTTTAATGTGCTAATGAAAGTTTGTAAAAAAAAGTTCAATGATATTTCGTTGTCTCTAACAAGAGAAGCCTCGGGATTACAAAGGTTCACACATTGTGTGTGCTATGTAGAAATAAAAGTGAATGAGTGGTACCTAGTTAACATAAAGTGCGTTGCTATAGTGTAATTTTGCTAACAGGTTAAATTTTTGACTGATTGGTGAGCCACCCTAAAATTTGTCAAGCACTTTGATAGTGTGATCACTTTTATAGTGCCTATAAATGCCTATTTTGGTGTTTAATGCCTATTTTAAAAATGGGAGCCTTAAAGTGCCTTTTTTCTATCTCTCTCTTCCTCACCTACTCTTTTTTCTTTCTAAATATTTCCATTCCCCCCCTCCAACCCATTCACTCCTTAGGTCACTCCACGCGTATACTCATGATAGGTTGGAAAAACCCATGTGTCCAGCGGTCTGATAGGTTCAGACTGGTCAGACTGTCAGCAAAGATTTTCTTTTAGTGCACAGCAGTATCAGTTCATTCAGTGGTTGTGTATATTACGCTGTTGTTAGATGTGCATATCTGTTCATTAATATTTCTTTATATTGGACTCAGTGTAAATTATTGAACTAGTAGAAAATGTCTAAAGAGAAATCGTGTAAAAGTTTATTATTTAAACAGTGGATTGGTGGTGATAGGAATTTCACAACAGATGGCAAAATAATTTTTTGTCAGGCATGTTCCAAAGAGGTACGTTACCTTTTTAAAAGGGGAAATAAGATTATTAATTTTGAAAGTAAAGGTCTTTATTATATATTTTGGCTACAATTTAAAAGTAAACTATGATTATTTGCTATCGTTCAAACTAAGTTTCATTTCTTATTGAAGGATTTCAATGACAAATTGGAAATATTTACCAAAGCGTAGCATAACTATCTTAAAAAAAACTTAGTTCTCTTGTTAGCTTTAAAATAATATGTATGAAATAAGTGCACAGAGAAAAAATATTTAGTAATAAATAAAATGAGAGAATGTTAGGAAAATGGTAGAGCACTAATAAAAGTAAAAAAACACATATTTACACACTTCAATATTATATACTATGTTATAGCATACTATTATTTATTATATATTATATACTATATTATAGCATCAAAATATTGAAGTGTGTAAATATGTGTTAGTGTTTTTACTTTTATTTGTGCTCTACCATTTTCCTAATATTCCATAATTTTATTTATTAATAAAAGTTCTCTTGTTAGGTGATTCTTTGTTAATTTGTAGAATTCACAGATATTATTGGATGAAAATTTCCATATATAATATTTAGGTAAAATGTGAGAAGAAGTATCACCTAGAACAAAACAAAAATACTGCAATACATAGGATCAAAACATTTTTTTCCTAAAGTTAAAGATGCAGATAAAACCCAAGAACAATTTTCTGCTGACTTATGCTCTGCCATGGTAGCTGCAAGTATTTCTTGGAAGAAGCTGGAGAATCCAGATTTCAATACTTTTCTCAACAAATATACCAATATGAAGATACGAGATGAATCAACTCTGAGGAAATACTACTTGCATTCAACCTATTTATCCATAGGTTTTTACAATAGCCATTTTTCTTTCTGACATTAAAAATATTAACTGAATTGTATTGATTTAAACTATTTACAATAAACATTCTTTTTATTTCGTTTAAGACAGTTGAGAAGATCTGAGAAGATATTGGAGAATCATACTTCGGGGCTACTGTTGATGAAATCACTGGAATATGTAAAAAGCAATTTTGGAAATCTTCCTGAAATAATCACAGTTTTAGAGGTGAGGGATTTGCCTCGTATGAAAGCTGTGAAGACAATGCGGGGAATAAAATAAAACCTGAATAAGGCTTCTGGCTCAGTTGGCACAGCCATCGCCGACAAATTTAACAGAGTATTGCAGAGAAACCCTGGGTGGAAAGGGATGGCAAGTATATCGGACATCTTAGAAGGCCAAACTACATCACTCCCAAAAGTCATGCTCAGCAAAGCTGAAATAGCTTGTCTGAAGTTTTGCACGATGACTTCATGTGAAGTCGAGAGAAGTTTCTCACACTATAAAAACATTTTGTCAGACCACAGAACAAAATTTACAGCTGAAAATATTGAGAAGTAATTAATTTGTGTTTATGGAAAGTGTATGCTGTATTTTAAGAATGAATAATAACAATGTTGAGTGTTTTGGTGCCTTTTTTGATTACTATGCCTATTTATGTGCCTATTTTTTCTTTTTAATGCCTACTTACTGCCTTTTTTTACTTTATAATGCCTATTTATGTGCCTATTTTTGAAATTTTTAGTGCCTATTTGCCTGCCTTTTTTTAAAAAAAAATTTAGTGCTTATCCACCTCCTATATATTTACATTCAATTATATTAAGATACCAACGAATATACAATAAGTAAAACTTAGTACTCAATCAGTTGACATTTTGTACAGCTATGAATATGTTATAAAGAATGAAATAAACAGTAATGATTCCCCTTTTAAATTGAACACAATTATATTTATTAGTTTGAGATGTTGCTTTACCAGGTTACCATAATTATAAAATAGATAAAAACCAAGTATTTGATAGTTTCAACTAAACTTACATAAATATTGAGCTCTGATATAATCCCTTCCAGTTTGTTGACATGGTCTGTGTTTAAGTTGTTGATTTCAGTATGTTGTGAAACCTGCAAAGAAAGAGAACACAGCTCCTTCTGGAGGGACTCTTTTCCATTCTCAGAATGTAATAGAAGAGCTGATAAGCTGCTCTCCTGGTTTTGGATTTCTTGGTAGTTTTCCTGCAAGAAAAATAAAGAACAGATGATAAGTAGGTAGGCCTACACTACAAACATCACATTGTTGGTCATAATTTTGTTGATTCTAAAAGGTTAGTTTTTCTTGTTAATTCCTTCAACAAACATAAGGTGCATAAACAAAACATTGCAGCTTTGACTGTGTATGTTATACTTGTTACCACCAGGATAGTTCTCCTGACCAACACTAAGTGTTCAGATAACACACTAAAACTCTAGCAGTGTATAGTTACATTTTGGTATTCTACAAATATCATAGCACAAATCAACACAATTCTAAAAGTGAAGTTGAATATATTGTTGCATCATCTGCTACCATTCTTTTAGTAGTCGATCAAAATCCAATGTGCCTGGTTCATAGCTCTATAGAGTTTCATAAGAGTACTAGTTATATCTTTGAATCCCAAGTAAATGAGATTTATATTCTTAGTATATTATCAAACTTTGGTACTGTGTTCCAGATATTGTTAACGCATCAAAAGCAGAGTGAAGGTATTTTATCTTTCTGTGTATTGGGAGTAATTACATGTATAACACATTCAGACAGTGGCATACCATTTGTGACATGTTTACGTGTTCAATATGTAAAATAAAGGTAGGAAATTGTATCCTCGGCTAAACCACAAACTGGTTGATCAATATCTGGTAAATTTAGTCTCCTTTAATTAAATAAATAGTACTACACTTAAACTACTAGTTTGTTTATGGGATTCTAATTACTAACCAAAGCATTATCTAGCTCTTCAATAAGCCTCTCATTGTCTCTTCTTAGAGTAGTGTTGTCAGCATCCAGTCGGATCAACTGTTCTTTGAGATAGTCAATATTGTCCTTCACCTAAAATAAGATAAACATTGTGTATGATTTCAAATACTGTTTTAATAGGAGTTGAAAAGGTTAAAAGAATTTAAATTGGTTTTGTAAATTTAAACACTTTTACGTTTAAAATTTTTAATTTACCCCTGTCCTGAGTATATTCAGCAATCTCTTATGTTCCAGTGACAAATGGTTATAGTCTCGCTTCAACGCAACGTGTTGAGTTTCCACCTGGATAAATACAAAAAAAATTTTAGTGCATTTAGTTTTACAGTAAGTTTGTTTAGTCCTAACAAAGTTAAATATTAATCTTAAAAACTCTTTTATTGGTTACTCATAAAACCAATTTGTTCATTAAATTCACTTGTTTGTATACCAACATATGTATATGAGAATTAGGCGCAATTTTACAAGAACAATGTCTAACAATTTGTAATTTATATTTGGAAGAAGGTATAGGAAAGGTGGATAGAAAACATATAAAAGGGAACAAACACAATATGGATGTTACAATGAAAATTTGAACTCCGTTCACACTTTACATTGCTGCCACTGGACAAAGAATTATTGGCTATCTCTTTAATAAAATCAATCATCACCACCCGATCCCTCGACCTATGTTTCATTCTATTGAAACTCATCAGGGAGAAGTGTGAAACGTGCAACGCAACTTCCTAAAAGAGGGGGGAAAAAAACACAAAAGGGAGGAAAAGGAAATTGGAAAAGAATGATAGGACACACGCAAAACATAGGATAGATACATGTGAAACGAATAACATTAAGGACAAACACAGGAAGAGGACATTGGATGTGAATATGTGTTTCACACTCCTCCCTGATGAGTTCTGATAGACTGAAACCTAGGTCGAGGAATAGAGTGGTGACAATCGATTTTCTTAAAGAGGCAGCTAATACCTCTTTGTCCAGTGGCAGCAATGTAAAGTGTGAACTGGGTTCATATTTTCATTGTAACAACCATCTGTGTTTGTTCCCTTTTATATGTTTTATATCCACCTTTCCTGTACCTTCTTCCAAATATATAATACAAATTACATTAAATAGCGAAAAGAGGTTTTCCTTAAAGAAAAATGTCTAACAATTGTATTATTTAGGCTTTAGATTAATATTAAATGATAATGGACCATAAATTATATTTTATAAAGTTATTAGTGATAGCATCCATGTTATACATATGAGGGGGGACCCAAAATAAACCAGACTTTTGCTCTAAAAAATTAATTTATTAAGTTTTTTACCAAATTCTTTCAGTCGCCTTCAAAGTACTCTCCAATAGATGCGATGCACTTGTCCAGTCTCTTTTACCATTGTTTGAAGCACTTCTGGAACTCTTAAACTTTGATATTGTCCAGTGCCCTCTGCGAAGCTGTTTTTACAGCCTCCACATCATCAAAACGCTTCCCTTTTAGATTTTTTTTCATTCTCGGGAACAGAAAAAAGTCACACGGGGATAGATCTGGCGAATACGGAAGGTGGGGAATGATATCCCAACCATGAGAGCCCAAATAACGGTTCACAGACAAGGCTGTGTGTGTGGGGGAGTTGTCATGGTGAAGGAACCAGTTACCTGATTGCCAGAGTTCCGGGCGTTTTATTCGTACATCCTCCTTCAAACGTCTTAAAACTTCCAAATAAAAGTGCTGATTAACAGTCTGACCATGGGGGACAAATTCCCGATGCACAATTCCACGAACATTGAAAAAAACAATGATCATCGTCTTAACATTTGACCTCATTTGTGTTGCTTTTTTTGGTCGGGGGGGGGGGGGGG
>CABFVZ010000291.1:254266-332111 GCA_902151445.1 Timema monikensis | reverse complement strand
GTTCAGACGAATGTTTTTTGATCCTGTGTGAGCAGGCGAGGAACAAACTTAGCAGCAACACGTCTCATTTGCAAATCCTGTCAAAATTCACTAGCACGAGCTCCAACTCACTCCTGTCTGTTCTGAAATTTCGTCGATCATGAAACAACAATCCTTGATTTTTTCAACATTTTCGTCGTTTCGAGATGATGAAGGGTGCCGAGAACGAGCATAATCTTCAACACTCATCTCGCCACGTTTAAAGCGCCCAAACCATTCAAAAACTTGTGTGTGGCTCACAGCATCCTTCTTGAAAGCCTGTTGAAGCATTTGGTAAGCTTCCGTTGCCGATTTTTAAGCAAGAAGCAAAATTTCAAACACACTCTTTGTTCCTTTAAATCTGCCATAACGATTTTGCAGGCAGCAAATGAGAACAGTTGAGAAAAACCACACACTACAATCAAATGTAACCTTCTACGCAGACACTGCTTGGGCAACTGATTTGGGAAGTTCTCTAGTAGACCCACCTAGCGAGAGAACTCTCTACTACATCTAGGAACGGCCATGCACTTTCAATTCTGTTTCTTTTGGGTCCTCCCTCGTACACACGCACGCACACACACACACACACACACACACACACTCTCTCTCTCTCTCTTGAATAAGTTATGTTTATTAGTTTATTAAAATGTGCCACATCTATGGCATTTAACTATTTGATTTAATGCTATTATAAAGCAACTCTGACCTTCCTTAATATAATTATAAAGCATCTCTGACCTTCCTTAATAAAATATATTTCCGCCTGTATTCTTCCAGCAGCTTTATATCCCTCTCCTTGCTGCAGATCTGGAACTTTAGGCTCTCCAAGTCTCTGTTGAGGTTCCTCAATTGTTGACGCATTCTCTCCAGCTCATGTGTGTTGCACTCAGTCTTTCCATCGTGCTGCACATATATAGTATTAATTAGGAAAAGCGGGATGTTCATTTTTAATTTCCCCGCAAGTCTATATAGTAATAATAATAATAATAATAATAATAATAATAATAATAATAAAAAAGCTTCCCATACCCTTTATTAAAGCTTACATATTATAATTACTAGAATACAGAATTTGAAACTCACAAGAGCTCAACTCAATTGACATGAGGAGGACTAATAATAAATCAATATATTAGATTATAGAAACTATGAGTGTAAAACAAAATAGTGATTTATCAGTAATATACTTTGTGTGAGCTCCATAGTGAAATGCCTAATATGCTTGTCTCATAATCTTGAAAAGGTGAGGTAAATTTTTTATCCAATTTCCATTGAGGGAGTGCCTGTTCAATCCGAAGTAAATGAGGAAATGGCCAGCTTACTCATGATGCAAAAATTGTAATACTATAAAACCACACAGCAAGACTCGGAACTGATTTAAAGACACTTAAGAAGGTTTAGGAATTCTTAAATCCAGCAGAGCTAAACATTTTCTAAACAGGGTTCACTTTCTTGGATTGAAGTACAGGCCTTATGGAGCGCACAGTTGCCAGATCTTACTCATTAGAGTCAGGTTGACTAAGTTCATATTCAAGATTTGTTATGAGTAATGTGGTGTATAATGGGTTGGCTGTCATACAAAATACATACATTTTATGATAAAATGTTTCAAATTTGATTCAAGTCAATAATATTTAATTAATTGTGAATAATGATCATTATAATAATAATATTTTATACCTACTTTAGACTGGCACTGCAGAAGTAGTAAATATCTTGACAAATGAAAATTGTTAAACATAAATAAATGATAGTAAATAATAATATCTATTATATAATAAAGAAAAATATGTAATAAATAATGAGAAATTAAAATATAATAAATTATATTTAAAAGTTTTATAGCACTGACAAATAAAAAACCAACACAATATGGGCCTACTCTAAACTGCAGTAGCAGTTAGCGACTGGTGCTTGGTGGACTTTGTGGGTATATTTTAAACAACTGTGCTTTGATTTTCCAGGAAAACATCAGTTCACATTACCAACTGTGCTTAGTATGGTGATTAATTGGTGCTATTTTTATTTATTGTTATGTGTCTTTAGTCTGCTGCATGTGTTTGAGCTAATAGTAGATTACATTAATTTAAATTAATAATATGAGCTAAGGATTAAGAAGTTTGTTATGAGTAAGTGCACAAGTATTCACCTTTAGGTACGTGAAAATGTCTTTACTAACCAGCCTATGCTAATTATATTTTAATGGGATATTTGGAGTACACATTCCGAGCATACTGCTTATGTCATCTATGTTTTACAAATCAATCTACTATCAAACAAACACAACATCCATTTCCCTGGTCGGCTGATAATTTACTAACCCTAAATCTTTGAGCATACCTTAACTCAGTAAGGACAAATGCTATTGAGCTAATGCCACGTGTAATGCAAGTATAACGGTCAAAACCGCTAGACCACAACAGCAGGAAATTGGTTTCTTCATCCAGAAATATGTTTTGGTATAGTAAATTGTTTGATAACTCAAGGTTATTATTCTTTTAAAATTATAGACTGTACCATGTACAGTACTAAATATAATTTAAGATGAAATATTTAACACATATAAGACATTTAAAATAAAGAAAACATGATTTAAAAGTTATCAACTATATAAGGTAATATTTTACAAACAGCTATTTAATTAGTAACAAATGCTTTTATATAGGTAACATTTTAGTAAAATTTCAATGCACAACCATTTATAATTTTGCCCAATGTTATTTAATCAGAGTCTAATTTTATAGGTGTTGTCTTACTTGAGTTAACAAGGTTCAATTGTTAAGAAGTTCAATTACTTTTAATGTGATTAAAATTTCTCATTTTATTATGTAAATAAATTAAATTAAGGGCATATTTTTAATAACACCGAAATTGTTATGATTAGAGAAATTGTAAGCGTATTTAATGTTTTATGAAATTTTGTTATTTAATATGCTGCAAAATTAACTTTATATCCATTACTGTTTCCATCCTATGGTCTGGGTCAGTTTTTTATTCAAGTCATAGATTTTTCCACCACTGGCTGGCTAGGCCTGCCGTAGCTTCATATGCCTTTTAATCTATCTTAATACTAGGACAGGCACAATACCCAGTCCCCGGCCATCAATTTATCAATGTGAAAGGGTAAACCCATATTTTCATTAATGATAAATGTTCGGCCATGCCAGGAATGGAACGTAGGACCCTTAGCTCAGTAGGCAGACACGCTACCAACTGAGCTAAGGTGTCAGACCACAAAATAAACTACTTGGAATAATTAAGGTAGGAATATATATTATTATTTGTGATATACAGTTTATTATTTCAATTATGTATCTCTGGTGGTTAAATAATTAATTAAAGTGGAAAATATTAAAATACATTACATTATCTTTGATGTTTTAATTTTATGTTTGTCAAATATATTGTAGGATAAAATAATAAAGAGTGGTGACTATTTGTTTTACAATCAGTAAAGAAAAGCAACGCGTCAACATACAGCATGGGTAGCTATTTAAACACTTGCCTCCTGCCATGAAACATTTCATTCATCATTCAATAAATATTAGGAATATATGTATCGATTTTGATTGGGTGATCTTTAACCACACTTTCCTTTATTTTGATCTGCATTTACTTAACACAAAATTTTATAAGAATCTTTAACTCATAGCCATCTCTTCAGTGAATGAAATTGTGCAAAGAACATCAGGTTTCAGGCCCTATGAAAAATCCTTCACTTCTAAGTTGATATACCAAACACACACTCAAAATAGTGTGAAATGCCAGTAATTTTTCCACTCTTTAATTAGTATAAATTAACATCTGTATATGGTTACCTGGTGGTCTAGGGGTAAGGTGTCAGACTTCTGTGCTGGCAGCCGGGGTTCAATCCTCGGTCCCGGCAAAGATTTATCTGATTACCAAACCCTTCCTTCACCTCTGACAAGACATCTTGTGAATGTGGGGAATGCCAGGCCTCCACTGTGGTTCGGATTCCACGTTAAACTGTAGGTCCTCCATTTCATCTCACAATCACCCTACCATTACACATTAGCGTAAGTGCGTATAACTCAAATGGGTAGTAAGACGCGGTGCTAATAATAATAATAATAATAATAATAATAATAATAATAATAATAATAATAATAATAATAATAATAATAATAATAATATCTGTATGAATTATTTTTTTATTTAATTTCGTTATGATGGGAAGATGAGGTTAAAACTAAAGGCTCCATCTATTGACAAGCTGGTTAAAACATGGACTATTGGAACATAGGATGCTAGAGGAGTATGTGGTAAATAGAATGAACTGTTAGAGGAAATGATTGGAATAAAAATTGATATTCTCTATGTATGTGAAACCAAGAGGAAAGGGAAAGGTGTTTTGATTACAAGTGATGATAGCCTGGCACTGTGGTCAAGTGGAGATGAATGGGTAAGGGGAAGTCAGGGAGTAGGATTAACAGCTAAGCTGTTTGTGAAAAAGTATAAGTTAGTGTCATCTAGCCTTCTATGGGTTTGTTTGAAAATAAGGATTATATTGGACTGGTTATGCTCCAGTGGAGGGTAAAAACGAGAATGTTTTAATTGAGTTTTGGAATGAGCTCAATGAAGTCTTGAATGCACATGAACTGAGTGAAAGAATGATCTTGTTAGGAGATATGAATGGATGGGTGTACCCAGAGAGAAAATTCAAAGAGAGTGTTAGGAAGATATGGTGATGACAGGGTAAAATAGAATGGTAATAAGATATTGAGTCTGTGTTTAGAAAAAGGTTTATTTGTGTCAAACACATGATTTATGCATAAAGATATTCATTTGTATACATGGAAAAGGAGCGACTCGAGAATGATGACTGATTTTGTGGTGTATGATGAGAGACCTAGACATTTAGTAAATAATACGAGGGCCAAACATGAAACTGAATGTGGAACAGTTTACTTCCTAATGATCTCAGTAGTTGAATTAGGTGGAGGTTTTGTGAGGAAACAGCACAAAAGTATTAAGCATGTAAGAGTGAAAGTGTAAAATTTGCAGTATAAAAGTGTGAGAACACAATATGAAAGATTGCTGGGCGAAAAATAAACTTTACAAGAGCATGAATGGAATGTCAAAATAAATGCTAATAATATAGAATGTGCTTGGAACAGAATAAAAGAGGCTGTAGTTGAGTATGTGAAATTTGTGTGGATCTGCGGTGGTGGGAAACTTAAAAATTAATGCATGGTGGAATGAACAGGTGAAAGAAGCTGTGAGAAAAAAGAATGAAGCATGCAAACAAATTATTGCGGTGAAGAATGAAACAGATTGTAAGAGGTTGAGGGACATATACAAAGAGAAAACAAATGAATGAAAAGAAAGGAGTAAAGTAGAGTAGTAAAGAGCAAATGAGATTAAAAGAATGTAGAATGAATTTGAAGTAAATAAGAAGCTGTTCTGGAAATGGGCAGAGAGAATGAAACAAGGAGTGTTATGAAAGACCTAATGCATTCAGAATGAATGTTGTGAGATGAGCTAGGATGAAAACAGTATAAAAGAACAATGGAGGGATTATTTTGAGCAATTGTATGGAAAAAAAAAGTAGATAAAGTGACTGAAAATATGAAAAATGTTATGATGAGTGAAAGAATTAATGAGGCTGAAGTGTTAAACGCTATGAAAATGATAAAGAATGGCAAGCCTTCAAGCATAGATGGGATCACAAGTGAAATGCCTAAGTGTGGGGGAATGGTAGGCCAGATTGTGTGGGCTGTTCAATGTGTGCTGGGATTTAGAATGTTCCTAATGAATAGAAGAATGCTGTCATTGCTCCTTTGTACGAAGGCAAAGACAGTATGAGTGAATGTAACATGGTAATTAGTGTGTTAAGTATTCCAGGCAAAGTTTTAGGGAGAGTTCTAATTGAGAGGATGGCAGAAAAAATTGCGAACAAGATTTGGGATGTGCAATGTGATTTCTCGCCAGGTAGAGGTTGCATAGACCAGATATTTACATTGCAGCAAGTGAATGAGAAATGTATGGCAGTAAGGAAGAAAGTTTATTGTTTATTCATTGATTTGAAGAAAGCATACAATCAAGTGAATAGGAGCATGTTATATAATGTTATTAGAGAGTATGATATGGGAGCATTGTTAGTAATCGTAATTATGGCGGTGTATGATGGATGTAAAGTGTGCGTTAGGGTGGATTGGGCTTTGAGCAAATGGTTTAACATGGAACAGGTTGTTAAACAAGATGGTGTCATGTGGTGACAGGCATAATGGATATTCGTATACATGTACCTAAGGCTAAGGTGATAGTTTTTAGTTTTTGATAAAGATAGATCAGGAAATGATTGTCAGCATAGTATAAATGAAAAACCGTTAGAATAAGTGAATGATTTTGTGTATCTGGGCATAATGTTCTGTAAGACTGGAAGGATAGTTGGTGAAATTGACAGACAGATGAATCCATCTTGGAGAGTAGTTTGATCCATGTGAACTGTTGCAAAGAATAAAGTAGTATTGAATGAGGCAAATATGGCCGTATATAAAAGTGTGTTAACGCCCACATTGTTTTATGAATGTGAAGCGTGGGTTTGTCAGGAGAAACACAAGGGCAAGGTGAATGCAGTTGGAATGAGATATCTAAGAAATGTAGGTGGAAAAACTCATATGGACAGCCAGTAAAGAATGGTTGCTCAAGTAGTGTATTTTGAAAGGGAATCCAATGGGTCAATGTGAGAGCAGCATGTTACGTTGGCTTAGGCATGTTGAGAGGATTAGTGTGGATCGGGTAAAGAAGCAAATATATAATGGTTGAGTGTGTGAATCAAAATTATGGGGTTAGGACAGATAAGACGTTGCTAAATGTGGTAGACGAATGTGTGAAAAAGAGAAACACAAAGTGTTTTAAGAATAAAAGAACATGCGTGACTCTGCGTGTGGATGTCGTTGTAGTGAAGGGGAGTATGCAAGAATATGGAAGAGAGTAAAAAGTTAGTGAGGATGGATTAAGTATGAAGTTGTAGTTTTTTGAGCTACCTATATGTACAGTTCCTTGCCTACCTCATAAGTGAACAGCGTGATTAGGTATGTGTGTGTATTAATTTTAATATTATTTTCATTTCTTGAGACATTTGAAAAGTAAGTGAAAATTTATCTTTGTTAAAACTGGGAAAAGCGGAAGTATGTCTGTTGCTAGGTACCCCCCCCTCTTCTCCAAATTATTAGTTAATGTGAGAACTGCTAATGCAGAACTTTCTTTGAAAATTTCCACTGGCTTGTTATTATTATTATTATTATTATTATTATTATTATTATTATTTAGCACCGCGTCTTACTACCCGTTCGGGTTATACGCTTTAAGTACTAATTACGTTAATGGATTAGGAATTGGGAAGGTAGAATTAGAGGAAGTGAACCCGCATTTGCGTGGAGGGAGAGTGGAAAACCATTTAGGAAAAACCACCCCCAGTTCACCCGACCGAGATTCGAACCTCAATCTCCCCGTCCTCAGCAGTCGAGCTCAAACTACTAGCGCGTTAGCCAAGTACGCCACCGAGGCGGGTCACTGGCTTATTCAAGTTAATTTTCAAAATAGGAACGTCTCTGATTGATTAATAAAATATGGTATAAGGCAAAATAAAAAGGGAAATTTGAAAGGGTAAGTGATGCATAAAAAGTAACGGGTGTTGTTCTTTCCCTTGGCTTGAAAACTTAACCAGAATACATTTGCTGCATGTTTGCTAAATAGTTTCTGTAGAATTACTTTTATTTCAAAGTATGTGATAATGAAAAACACACCAAAATGTTATATTAAATATATTAATATTATCTTTCAATAAATCAGTGGAATACAAATTAAAATTATATTATTTTCTAAATTATATTTGTATTCTGAACACAACCTCCCTTATGATGGCCACACATCCTATAGAGAACGTAGAAACCAAGTGCTTGGTTTCTTATTACATCCAATGATCCTTTGAGTAGAATACTTGCCATGAATACTTAGGCATTAATGCAGTTTCATAAAAAGATTAAAGAAGAGTTGTTCTTCGAGTGATGTAATATGTAAAACTGGTAGTTAAATGTTAAATATTAATTTTCAATAATCCAATCTTTTCCCTGCATGTGACAGAGTGCTTTTCCAACAGACCAAAACTCTACAATTGCATTAGACATTTTAGGTCAATTTGATACAGGTAAAGATGCAATGGTAGGAATATTGATGAATTTATAAAGGTCCACTACACAGAGTTGATTTCTTAAATATTTTACTGCCAGAATCCATTTCAAGAAAAGCCATATCTAATATGAAAAATAGTAATCACTATCTACATCAATTAATAAGACCAGTGGAAAAAAGTTATAATAAAGAGATTTTACTTATGGCTGTCTTTTCAATTGAATAAGCTTTCTATTGACTTTGGCAAGGGATTTTTAAAGTTTTCCGCAGAAGGCATTTTTCAATTTAATAAATTTTCTGTCAATTTCAAAATGGGATTTTTAAAGTTTCGGTAGCGGGAATTTTTTAACCAATTTTTTTGAGGCAAAGTGTTGATCTTTCAGTGATTCCCAAATATGGACACATACTTGAATTTATAGTTGACTTTCCAACCAAATATAAGCACAGAGACACTGCCAAAGTACCTGAAACCACAAATTTATTATAATAAGTAATATTGATTGTTTATGTATTGTTGTAAATGTGTTCATCTAATCTAATTTTCACAATAGTAAGTCATTTTAGGGTAGCTTCACACTAATTTGGTTTAGTAATTGAACTAACCCCAATACTCAACATATACATCCTACTTATCAGTTTAAGATACTGAATTCACATTTTCAAATTATTGTTAATGAAATGCTAAGGTCGCAATGAAAATCTTCTCTTCAGTGACTATAAATAATTATTCAGGAAGACATTTCTTGTTTAAATTTTAAGCCATGAAAAAAGTTCATGTTGAATTTTAGGATCAAAACTCCAAATGAAACAATGAAAGATAGGGGTTGGGNGGTGTATTTTGTCACAATTTTACAGTAAAAGTATTTTTAAACCCAAGATTTATAGCTCAAAAGAGAAAAAAAAGTATGTACTTAGAGACAAAATATCATATTTTTCATGAAAATAAATGAACATTAAAACTTTTACTTTATTTTAGAGCTCTGCAGTAGAGTAAGAGACACTTATCAAATTGGTTAAACACTAAATTACCCTTCATCTTCAAGAAAGAAGCCAGCTTTTTAATAGAAGAGAAAAAACATATTAGCTTAGAAAGTAGTCTTTAAGACCTTTTGAACAAACCATCAGATTAAAGTATGGCTTTCCTATGCTAAATGATAACATCAATTTAAAAAAATTGATAAAGGTCAGAAATTTCAACCTTGATCAAAAGTTTTATTAAACAATTAAAAAGGTCCAAACATCATGTTTATCCTGTTTGTAATAATGCTTTATTTTTTACCTTCCAGAATTGTCCTACACTAGTCATGTTAACACCTTTTATACCAGTACATGTTATCCTGGGGGATTACCAATGTTTTAATATATCAAATGAAAAAACTGCTATTTAAGGCCTAACAGCCTCTTCTGATTCAAGCTCAGTGATCGTGCATCTGAAGAACTCTAAGGTTTACAACTTTTTGAAAACTGTATTATTTGTTTCTAATAATTATTTTATATGTGATTTGACTTCGTGAACAGGTATTTTAATATCATCCCTTCTAAAAAATGATTCATAAACATGCTTTAAAGAACATTCCTCATTCATACTCCATGATGGTAGGAAGTTAATACACAAATAATTTCTCAAAATGTTTCCATTAAAATAAATCATATTAAAACTCAGTATTAATTTCACCTGTTTTAACTAGCATTATCATATTAGTATTATAGGAAACTAAAGTTTGATAATTATTTTTCATGTGTATCACAAACTGATATGTGATGATGTGGTGGTAATCTAAAGAATCAGTTTTAATAGATGAATAAAACTCAATTAAGAGGTCGACTCAATACACCAACAACTAGGGAAAGATGGTCCTGGATGTAAGACGTACCAAGATGGTTCAGTCGTAGAGCATTGGCGCGCATATACAAAGATATCAGATTTGATTCTTGTGTCCAAATTGTCATTTTTCACTTAATTGATAATGAAAGTTTATTGAGTTTACACATTATTTGACTTAAAATATAAATTAGTCTGGTGTTATGAATCCTGAATAAATATTAATCTGGCTGATAAATAGTTATATCTGGTTGATAAGTTAAAAGTGCATCTTATGACTGCCAGATAGTATTTGTCACCCAGATAAAATTTATTTATCCATACAAATTTTATTTGGAGGGTTAAGTACCTGATAACTTTTATATGGAAGTTAAAATGGGACGTTGACATAGTGACACATTGTTTTTCATGAGGTTTAGCCGATCAGAATCTGTTTTTAGGTTAAAATCTTGGTTCACAAGTTTAGTAGGCACTGGCCCAGACTCTAACTATATAATATAAAGTTGGAACATTTATCAAAACTGACAAGCTATTTGTAAAGTTATAGTTATATAAGAACAAATTATTTAACTGTGAAAACAATAAATGAAATTTTGTAAGCGTTATACCAAACTATTGACCACATTTTGGCAGACACCAAAATTAGTACTTGAAAGACAAGCTAGCTTCTGAGCCCATGTGATGCCATCTGTTTCCTTGCATTCGTTTAGCCACCACTATTTAGCAATTAATGTTGAGTGTTGTAGCCGCTAACCAAGTTGTAGCAGTAGTGGCACGGTTTATAAGCAAGCGTGTACCAGTAAAAACAGTACAAACCTTGCGTTTTCAGCATAAAAATTTATTTATTCTACAGATAGCTATCCGAAGAATTCAGTTCATAATACGAGAAAAATTTTAAAATGGCTGATAACCTTTATCTGGTAACTAACTTTAACCTCCCGATAGCAATATTTGTCTGGTAGTCATAAGATCGGCCCTTAGAAGATAAATACTCTTCTTCAAAGATTAGCAAATGAAAACAAATTGGGATGGCAATATGAATAATAAATAAATATAAATAAAAACTTCTTACCTTAAAATCAAAGTAAAAGTATAAATTGAAGAAACTTCAAGTCTTGTGTTTGTATCTCTTCACAAGATGTTCTATGTTTTCCAAAAGTGTGTCAAAAAGCTAACTGATAGTCATAATCTCATTTCGTTTTCTTATGGTTCATGAAATACTATGTTAAATGCACAATTTAATTAACAAAAACTAATGTGTGGATGAGATCAGTATTTCTTTTAAATATTTTTATATTTTTACAAAGCAAGATAGACAAATATTCAAACACTTTTATTCATCCATCTTTAGAGCTTGAACAGCCCAAAGTGCCAATACATCACTGCATTTTAGTGCCGTTAGTGTGAACAAAGACGACAATGACAAACAGTCATTAATGTGAACTGAGCCTTAATCGAAATCCGGTTAGTTGAGAGTTAGTTTGTTGTATAGAATATGAGTCTAACCTCTTGTAATTGCTTTCTCATAATCATAATATCATCCTCTGCTTCTTCCAGTTGCTCAGTGCTTGCCTGAAAAGCTCTTTTCAACCCTTCATTGCTCCCATTTATTTTCAATCTGAAAATATAAGACATTAATAAGTTGGCAGTGAATGTGAAAAGTTGCTGAATTAAAAAATTTAAAAATAAACTAAAACATATTTGAACTTAAGAAATTATAGCTTTTTGAAAGTAAATATATTTATAGAGAATTATAAAAAGCTTACCCTCTTAAGAAAATCTTTCAAATTAGTATTTATTAAAAATATAAAGTTAGGTAGCACATTAAAATTATTTATTTCTATGTTTAATGTCCAGTAATGCCCCAGTTTATACAATTATACTCATTTGATCTAATAGTTCAAACTAAACATAATATACCATATTTAAAGCTTTGTTCAGTTTTAAATTATCTGAAAAAAATAATACTAACCACATTCTATAGTTTTGCTTATGATGATTCTTATCATGCTAGGATATGGCCAAAAATAATAGTATTAATACTATACCTTATTTGATGAAGTTGTGATTTCAATTCATTCTTTTTATAGGTTGTAGCATCCAACTTGTAGACTAAATATGTAATTTCTGAATTTAACTTTTCTTTATCTTCTTTTAGAGTAATGTTCTCATTTTCAAGAGATTTCACATATTCATTCTTATCACTTGATTTTTCTATTAGACAAATAGTGTAATTTACAGGAACTGTTGAATCTGCCACAAGTCCAGTTCTCAAATGATCCGATTCTTTGACAGACAATCTAGAAATGCTGTCATTTGATTTGAGAATATGATCAACTTTTTCTTTTTCAATATTGGGCGGTTGATTTTTAAGATTTGTTATAAAATTATTTAGTTTATCCAACTCTTGTTGCAAATTGATATTTTGTGCATTTAGTGTTTTGATATCCAATTCCTGCTCAGTTATTTTTGTATTATAAATATCTAATTTTTGTTGTAATTTTGTTTTTTCCACTTTTAAAATCTCAATCTGTTCATTTTGCAACCCAGTTGTTTTGGCTTTGTTTGCCCATCCTTCTAAATCCTTTTTTATGTCATTTTCTGCAACAACAGCTTCTAGTCGAGACTCGAGGATAGATAACTTTATCTGAGAATCATTCAATCTTTGGCGCAGTTCACTCTTTTCCCTCTCCAAGCCTTGAACTTGGATCTCTAACTTGACTAAGCTGCTTGTGGTTGCTCGAAGATTTTCAACTTCTTGATGAAGATGTTTCCTCTCACAGTTTAATGTCCAGATTTGTGAGTCCTGCTGCATGGTCTTTGTAAGTAACATACTAGATTTGTCTTGGAGGTTAATCTTATTTCCCTCAAACTGGTGCAATTGAGCATCAAGCAGCTGTTTCTCTCCCATCATCT
Organism: Timema monikensis; assembly: GCA_902151445.1. Classification (NCBI taxonomy): domain Eukaryota; kingdom Metazoa; phylum Arthropoda; class Insecta; order Phasmatodea; family Timematidae; genus Timema; species Timema monikensis. Next base: position 319,195 of record CABFVZ010000291.1, on the reverse strand, counting down.
TGCCCAGATCATGTTTTAGGCGATCACGCTCTGCAGTAAGGTCTCGTATCATGATATCCTGATCTGTTGCTCTCAAACTCGTGTCATTCACAAATAATTTGAGGCCGGTGTTTTCCTGCTCAAAGCTCTTAACTAAGATCTCTAAGTTGGCCATTTTTAGCTCCAACATTTGAAATTTCGTTTTAAGATCGTGTTTCTCTTCCTCTGTCTTCTTTAGCTGTAAAATATAACACTAAAGTTGAGTTATTCAGTTAAAGGTGTTATATGAATTCAAATGCAATAATTACATTCACATGATCCTTAAATGTTTATACTTAACCCAATTACAATTAACTATCAGCTTAGTATTTATATTCATGATATTAGGAAAAAGTTTGGTACCAGTATATCAACACACATTCATTTACCTTATCAACCAAAGTTGTTTGAGTGGCTTCACTTGTCTTCAGCAACTTCTCCGATTCCGTCATGTTTGTCTGAAATTATTCATAATAACACGATAATGTAAATAATTTAACTACAGCATGAAACATTTATCACATCCACCAGAACTGTTGGTTATTATACATAACATCTGGTGATTATGCTTATCAACCTGATTAATTGAATTAACAGTAATATATATATATATATATATATATTTCTAGTGTGTATCATATATACACTATAAGTCCTATGAATTGAAATATTAATATTTTTATAACATAACAATTGTGACTTTTTAGTGCTATGCCCACTTATCCTTAATCTAGCAAAAAAATTACCATAGTAAAACATTGTTTTCCTCTCAGTTATAAATTTTCTCAATTTCTCAAATAATATTTTGAATTTTTAAATTTTCAATTTTTTCTTGTTCTCTGGGTGGTCCCTTTACATGTAAATGTTTGCAAAAATTTCAATTTTTTACCACAAAAAGATGATTTTTCAATACATTTTGGAAGTTTTGAGCACCCTTATTTTAATCATAAAGTTTTAGACTTTTATACTCATGAAATGGACCCTCTACTTGCTTGCAATTTTGTTAGTAAGATTAATTTTAACGTAAGCCTGATTTGTTATAAAAAATTAGAAAAAATAATGGGGAATGCTCCACTACCTACTCCCATCCCCCAGCATGGCTTCAAAAATTATCTGGCGGTTAATACCTAGTGGCCCAACACCCCTCAATATGTTAGAAAAAAATATCCTGGTTGTAAATCTGGCATATATTAATAATGATGATGTTATTTATTTAATTTTACTATATATCTATATAAACTAAAATATAGTTAAAATTGCTATCTAAAGTTTAATATAAGATTGTTATAACCTATTGGAGAGAGTGATTGTTATTTAAAAGCCACAAAAATATTTTATAACCTAAAACATAACCATAAGAACATTACAAAATAGACCAGGGAAACAATTACAACAAATGGATTATGATTGCTTCATGTGTCCAAACTGATCATGCAATAACATTTTCAAATATGTTTTTTGACAAAATAATATGAAATTGAATTAGTGGAATAGGGTATACAAATAAATTCAAATTAAGAACATCATTGCTAGTTAGAGTAATGTATGATAGTAATGTTATTTGTGTTAAGAGAGAAAGGGTGTATAGAGTAGTTTGACTAAAAAAAAGGAGTCAAGCAAGGGAATGCTCTCTCACCATTACACTTTGTAACAGTACATAGGGAAATTGGTCATAAATAGAGTGGCTTGGTAACTGGGGGAGGATAAGATGAAAACCAATTATGTTTACATGTGACTTAATGTGATTGGAGGAGTGGGAGGAAGAAAGGAAGGAAGAGAAAGTGAACGAGTGTGAGATGAAATTTAGCAGGGCGAAGAGTAGAGTGATAGTGATGACAAGGAAGATTATAAATTCCAGAAAATCTATCAAACTGTATTGAGTACACTTGAAAGTTGTAAAGGGTGTAAAGTATCTTGGAAGACCGACTCAATACAATTGCAGGTAAACCAAAATAAGTGTTGATATACCCTTTACCTCAAGGGAGCTGATAATTTAATATAATACATGTGGGCCATGAGGTAATTTTTGTATGGAGTGTAGACTCCCAGATAAACTGATAAGTGACTGAACAACATTCTTTAAATCTCATAGCTTTGTATAATATTTATTTAGCACCGTGTCTTACTTCTCATTTGGGTTATACGCTCCAGTGCTAATTAAGCTATTGGGTTAGAAATTGGGAAGGTCGAATTTAGAGGAAGTGAACCTGAATTTTCATGAAAGGAGAGTGAAAAACCATTTAGGAAAAACCACCCCTAGCTCACCCAACCGAGATTTGGACCTCGATCTCCTCGTCCTCGGCAGTCCGGCTAAACACGAAACTAGTGTTTGCCAACTACGCCACAGAGGCTAAACTTTGTATAATACTATGAATTGAATGTCACATATGAATATTTTGATTAATTATTACCAAACTAATAAAGCGCGTTAATAATGTTTTGAAATTAGTAATTGATATTGCTAAACAACACCTATATCACAAGTACTGGGATAAGACATTGAATAATATCCAGTGTGATTTGAAGGTAGCTATCAACAAGCTTTTGGGCGAAAACAATTTTGAAGTTCCTATTACCCACTTTGGTGGCCATATGGTCTAAGGCTTCACTCTCACAATAAACTAGACTGCCGATGATGAAGAAATTGAGGTTCGATTCTGGTCGGGTGTAGTGAGGATGGCTTTTCCTACGTGGTTTTCCATTCTCCCTCCACACAAATTGGGATAACTTCCTCTAAACTCAACCTTCCTAATCCCTTACACATTAAAGTAATTAGTACATAGGTGCGTAACTCAAATGGGTTGTAAGATGCCATGCTAAGATAAAAAAAAAGATAAAAGTTCCTATTAAGTACCATTCAAATTAACATTATAGAGTTCTATGAAGGATTGTAAATATATTTGGGGTACCAACAGCCCCTAAATCTTCAATAGAGAAAATGTACTTAAGGGAAAGTTTCAATAGGAAGTATCGTACAATCCGATAAGTGATTTTTAGGTTCAAATTATAACATCCGAAAGGTATTATATGAGTTGGCCATCAATCTGTCCTCACGATCCACAACCAAATACAACGATAATGATAAAATGAGTGCTTCCTGATGGTAGTACCTATTGGGTCAGCCAACTGGGAGGTGCTTTGTTGGCTGCATGGTCTAAGAAAGGGGTTGGCAAAATGTTGATCTCGCAGAAATTTTCAGTCAATCACATAAGAAAACTACAGCGTCTTGAAAAGGCAAGCTTACCTTGCATTAATCAACTGGTACAGCTTATAAGATAGGGCAAAAGTGTAATCAGTCAAGGTAAGACTGCTACCTTTCAGGGTAAACGAGGTGTACCTAACTGGGTGTATTTTTTTTAATGTATTTTCTATAAAGGCAGGGATATAAGTAGTGAAGGAGATATTGACTTTATAGAATAAATACAAGATGTATAGAGAACAAAAATAGAGTGAAGAAACGAATGGTGATTGCCGGACCTTTGATAAATGTAAAGGTCAATCGGGGCCCAAAAAGGTTGCCGACCCCTGATATAAGGTGTAACTTTCATGTTATATTAAACTGCTCATAACAGGAAGATTGGGATTCGAATCCCGGTGTATTGAGGGAAGTTTTTCCAAAATGGTTTTCTACTTTCACACAAATGTGAGTTATGTGTTGCTAAAAAAATGGGAGGTGACAATAAGAGAGTGTAAGCATTAAAGTTTAAAGTCATGAGATGCTAATGACAGTTGATTTGAGTATATGACAATAGTGATTACTGATAAGTCGCCCCATAAAATGATAGACGGGTATAACATGGCAACTTGCCGGCCTTTGTCATGAAAATGTGGTGATTTACAAAACGTTGGTGTACTGAACTCTTTTTAAATATGTGTATAAAATTATATTAGTTTTATCAAATCTGTTTATGTGTAGCCTTATTAATTATATTATTTGGTAAACAATTTTCTTACTGTGACAAACTGTATCAGAGATAATGAATGTTCAAGATCTTTTAGTGTAAACATTTTGATTTCAAGCCTCTACCGTGTTTTGTAATGTGGAAGAAAATTTGATAAAAGAGTAGTTAATTCATTATTAGAAATATAGGTGTGGATATGGGGAAGGGCTTATCACAATATGCATAAAATAAATGTGAAAAATGCCAGAAGTGAAAAACATGTATAGCACACTTAAGATACTAATGAAATAATTTGTACATGGGTATTACCAACATTAGCGGACTTATGAAAGTTATTGTACACTAGTGTTACCAACACTTGAAAAGACTAATGTAAGTATTTATTTGTATCAGAGTGTTATTAACATTTGAAATAATGTACTCATCAAAGCATTTGTGCATATACAGTACAATATTTGCCAACACTGAGAGGCTAATTAAAGTATTTGTGCATGAATGTAATTAATATTTAATACACTTGTGCAATTATTAGTAATTAATGATACAATCACTTGAGACACTCATGCAAGTGTTTGTAAATTATTAACATCAATACTTGAGACACTCATGCAAGTATTTGTAAGTTGCTACTAGCAATACTTTTAGACATGCCAATAGGATAGTTTGAAAACCTGAGTTTCTGTGAGTGTCTTCTTAACGTTGTTGTAGAGCAACTGCATTTCCCCCAAATCTTGATCCAATTTGAACAAAAGAACCCGAAGCTCCAAATTCTCATCTTTTACAACTTCCATTTTCCTTTCTTGCAACACCACCTCATGAGCAAAACTGTATTCTTAGATAATTTGCCATGGTTCATTTTTCCACCAGCACATGTATTTTTTTACACTAATGAAGAGTATCAAACATGGCTATGTCATGTTAACCATAGCATAAACTACATGCTTCTCTTATTTTAATCATAACACTAAATTAATGATCATTTCATGTTAGTCTTAAAAGTAAACACATGCTTCTTTCATATTAGTCTGTCCCTTAAACATATGTTTCTTTATTGTTAGGCTCACATTCTTCTTCAATGTTTTAAGAATATTATGTTGGGTACATTATATAAAAGCACAAGTGAGAAATAGTTTTTAATACTAGCAAGCAAAAAGAGAGAACGCATAAGACAAAAGAACACCATCAGCCATATTTAGGCAGAATAGTAGTAACTAAACAAAATAAATTTTATATACATACATAAAGATAGCTAAACAGAGTAGAAGTATGAATTTACTATCCCTACACCACTCCATAAATGAATACCTATGACAATAAACAAACACACAAAACATTATATGACCAATAATAATTTTTTTTAAACTATTTCTAAATATTTCAAACAGTTTTCATGTTTAACATTAGAGAAATGTTTTGTCAATATATCTGCTAACATATTTTCTCTGAGAATATATTTGATATTAATTATTCCTGAACTTACATGCTCCTTTAAGAAGTGGTATTTAATGTCACTATGTTTGGATCTCTGATTAAAGAGAGAGTCTTTTTGACAAATGTATAGCACCTCACAAAACACATCAATAAGATTTATGACTCTTTCTGGATCTATTTCAGAAATTAAACTTTTGAGCCACAACGATTCCTGAATGGTAAAGAACATGGGTAAACACACTACTTCATAAGTAGATAACATGATGGTTTTCTGTTTCTTTACACCACAAAATGAGGCTATTTTCTAATATGAAACAAGATCCTGCCACTGAATACCTGTTATTAATTTTATTACCTTAGCTTGAGTCACTAAAACCCATTAGGTTTTAATTTCCCCATTTACTAAATTCTAACTTAAAATCTACTGTTCCTTTAAATACTTGATACTTTTTGATACTTAAAAAATTAATTCCCTTGTAAAATAGATTATATCTGTTCAGTATGTTAACAGCAAAGCAAATGTCCGGCTGGTAAATTAGTGATAAATACAATAATAATATCTAAAGCTTCTTGATGTGGGACACGCAAGTTCTGTACCTCTTCCAAGACTTTATCTGGAAAGTTTAGCCCAGGGTCAAGTGACTTGACTCTGCTTTTGCTTCGACCATGTTAAACCTTTCCCGGCCCAAGCGTTTGAAAGCGTTCACAGTTAATTTGTCATTCCCAGCCTAAGTGCTCGAAAGCGCTTGCCATATTTCGGCACTCTCTAAGCCATATGTTGGGCTATTTACTAACTATTTTATATTTAGTTGTTATTTTTTAATATAGAGGTCTATCTTGTAAGAAATTAATTATTTTATTAGCGTTGTTAGTTTAACTGTTAGTTTTGCTTTAGAATGGCTTCCTCACAAGATGATATTATTGTTTTGGAGCTCAATAAAGAGGTATCTTGTAGTGGGTCTGATAGTTCTGACAATAACGATATTGATATTGAGTGTAATAATGATAATGAAGATCCTGAATTATTTGATATAAGTGATGGTGATCTGGAAAACAATTTAAATGGGGGTAGAGATTGTGCTGCTGCTGTAAGGCATTTTCAAACATCTTTGTTGACATTTACTGACAGGCTACAATTTGATGTTCCAAATGGATGTGTGGGCAATACTGGTCCTGTGCATGACTTACCTGTAGGTTCCAATGAACTATGTTATATTAAATATCGTTAGGTAAGAAACATTTGTATAAAATTGGAAGAACGGTGACAGCAAAGTACTGCAGTAAGGTAATGTGGGAGCCACTGTGTGGCACAAAAACAGGAATGTTTGTTTTTGGTCAACCAATTGTGATCCTAGTGGAAGTATGCCGGTACAAAGGAAAACTGGTAATGGAAATGAAAGGGTTATGGTTCCTTGTCCTCTTGGCCTAGTCAAGTATACCAAATTTATGGATAGTGTTGACAAAGCTGACCAGATAAGAAGCTACTATTCTTTGGGCAGAAAAACAAAAAAAATGGTGAAAACATTTTTTGTATTTGTATTGAACACTGTCATTGTTAACAGTTTAATAATCCATAATGAAACAAATCAACCAGCATTATCAAGACATGGATTTACCAAAAAATCATTCAGACTTGCACTTTACAAGCAAATGATAGGAAACTTTTCCTCGCGCAAAAGAGTTGGGAGGAAGAGAAGCCTCCCAATTTCTGTAACTTCAAAAAAAAAATCTACATAGAATAAAAACAATTGAAGGCAGAAATAAAGTCTGTGACAACTACAGAAATAAAAATAAAAGAGCTATTTCAGGTTTAGGCATCTAGACTTCATGGAAGTGTGTAAGAAATGTGACCTGCCCCTCTGCAGAATTGACTGTTTTCTTGAATACTGCTAGGAAAGGGGAGTTGGTGTTGAACACTAATTGTAAATATTAATTAAATAAATTGTTCAGATTATAATATGTAGTTCCTAGTAATGCCAATGTGATCCCTAATATAATAAGTTGTTTCTATAAATTTCAACATAATATGTTAATTATATCCCGAGTTTCTCCCACTTTGTTTGAGCCCATACATTGACTTTTTTAATTTCCATAGCTCTCCTTTGGTTGCTATCTCTTGGTTGGTGTCACATAGATGTCTTCTTGTAAATCTCTGTATAGGCATGCCGTTGTAACATACACATAATCTATGTCTAGATAATCTCTTGCCACCAATGATATAAATTAATGTATAGAGGTATAGGTGATGACAAGTAAGAATGTTTAGTTTAGATCGAACCCTCATATTCGACTGTACCCTTTAATGACAAGTCTATCTTTGTATATTGTGATGAATTTCTTTATCGGTAATCAAGATGGCCACTGCGGTTTTTCGATCCAACTATGGGATTTCTTTTTTGCTTGTAAAGAGCTTTGAGGAGAGCTGGCGCCGCCCCTTGGCATTCTGACTGGTACGCCGAAAGCTATGTTGGCAACAAGATAAGAAGGACGTGGCAAGCTGGCTGAGTGGAGGAGAGGTTGGACGTGGCAGACAGTGAGCGAAGTGAGGCGAAAAACGTTGAAGAGGAGTTGAAGGCGGAATTATCCGTGGAGGCGCTTCAAAAAGGCCCGAAGGAGGATAGCATGGGCCCCCGATACGCGATTTGGATTTTGAAGCAAGCTTCCCATTGACTCGTCTAGGCTTGGGCTTGTCTGCTGGCATATAATTCTTTTTCCTCGTTATATTACTTTGGTGTGTTTCGAGCTTCGTTGAAACCCCATTTTTGGGTAAGTGCTCTTTCTTTATTCTTATTTTGTTCTGCTCTGTGTATACTTCTGCCATCCACCTATTCGCTTCCTTAGGCCTTTATGTAGGGATAGTCCTGTTTTTTTCTTTCTTTTTTTTCTTTTTTGAAAATCCCCGTAGTGGCTTGGATTCAAGTGGGTGGACCTCCGTAATTGGGTAGGCAACAGCAAGTTACGTGCCCAATTCATTTACTTAAATTAGAGTTCCCCACTGTTCTGCCTGCAAACATCATTATTGGGTTATGTATCGCACATGGAGGAGGAAGGAAATGTATAAGTGAAAATTGTACCAGGAATGCTCAGGTAGGAGAACATTGTAGAGCACATGGAGGAGGAAGGAAATGTATAAGTGAAAATTGTACCAGGAATGCTCAGGTAGGAGGACATTGTAGAGCACATGGTGGAGGAAGGAAATGTATAAGTGAAAATTGTACCAGAAATGCTCAGGTAGGAGGACATTGTAGAACACATGGTGGAGGAAGGAAATGTATAAGTGAAAATTGTACCAGGAATGCTCAGGTAGGAGGACAATGTAGAGCACTTAGAGGAGAAAGGAACAATTTCACTAGGAGTGTATAGACACTTTATGATTGTGTTAAGTGTGCATAGACACTTTATGATACTCACTTATGATTTATAGACACTCTATAATTTCACTAGGAGTGTATAGACACTTTATGATTTTGTTAAGTGTGCATAGACACTTTATGGTTTTGCTGGTGTACATAGTCACTTATGATTTATAGACACTCTATAATTTCATTAGGAGTGTATAGACACTTTATGATTTTGTTATGTGTGCATAGACACTTTATGATAGTCACTTATGATTTATAGACATACTATAATTGCACTATGAGTGTATAGACACTTTATGATTTTGTTAAGTGTGCATAGACACTTTATGGTTTTGCTAGTGTACATAGTCACTTATGATTTATAGACACTCATTAATTTCACTAGGAGTGTATAGACACTTTATGATTTTGTTAAGTGTGCATAGACACTTTATGGTTTTGCTATTGTAGGCCCTACATAGTCACTTATAATTTATAGACACACTATAATTTCACTAGGAGTGTATAGACACTTTATGATTTTGTCAAGTGTGCATCAACACTTTATGGTTTTGCTAGTGTACATAGTCACTTATAATTTATAGACACACTATAATTTCACTAGGAGTGTATAGACACTTTATGATTTTGTTAAGTGTGCATAGACACTTTATGGTTTTGCTATTGTACATAGTCACTTATAATTTATAGACACACTATAATTTCACTAGGAGTGTATAGACACTTTATGATTTTGTTAAGTGTGCATAGACACTTTATGGTTTTGCTAGTGTACATAGTCACTTATGATTTATAGACACTCATTAATTTCACTAGGAGTGTATGGACATTTTATGATTCTGTTAAGTGTGCATCGACACTTTATGGTTTTGCTAGTGTACATAGTCACTTATAATTTATAGACATACTATAATTTCACTAGGAGTGTATAGACACTTTATGATTCTGTTAAGTGTGCATAGATACTTTATGGTTTTGCTATTGTACATAGTCACTTATAATTTATAGACATACTATAATTTCCCTAGGAGTGTATAGACACTTTATGATTTTTTAAGTGTGCATAGACACTTTAATGTTTTGCTAGGGTACATAGTCACTTATGATTTATAGACACTATAATTTCACTAGGAGTGTATAGACACTTTATGATTCTGTTAAGTGGGCATAGTCATTTATGATTTTAGTAGGAGTTAGACACTCATGATTGTGCTAAGGGTGGACAGGCACTTGTGGTTTCACCTTCAAGTCTACCGCACCTCTACATTGTTAATAACTTAATCTCTCTTCTTGTGTGGTCTTTTCTAGTTTTATGTACGCATTAACTTTTCTTATGTTATCAAGTTTTACTTAACCATATCTAAATAGAAACTTATTTTGATATTCGGAGATTTATTTAACTCAACTAGCGGGTTGTGGGGAGGGGCAGTACTGGATTTCTTGCGGTCACCGTGTACGGTGGCGGCCTTAAACTTAACTTTAGTTTCATTTGTCGGGTCTTGGTTCCCCGTTAAAAAAAAACCAAGTGGCGCCCATTTGCATCAGGTTCCTTCCCTGATGAGTTGTGTACTTCAGTCCAGTCCCTTCGCTACATCCCGTTAGTTTTCACCAACTTTAACCCACCCCCAACTCATGCTTTATCTGGCCGGGAGGGATTATGGCGTTATTTCTTGAGAAATTGCGTTACAATATCATCTGAGGTTTCTTTTTGTCACCAGGTTTTACCTTAAGTACCCACTTTTTCCTAAGGGGCTTAACATTTTTTGTAAGATCAATAACTGCAAAGGAATAATTTTTTATTAATATTATGTATTCCTTAGACATTGCTTCCTTCCAGAGCTTCATTTAGATTTACTGAATCATTTATGACATCTTGTTTTTAACATAACAAGTAATATTATCAGACTATTCCTTGGGTTTAGGCTGTCTTGAAGAATATCTGAGAGTCGACTTCAGCTGCTTTTCTTAATTTATTTGCTCCTCTTCTTTTTCATGTTCTGTGTCTGTAAAACCTCAAAAGATTTCCTCTAAAATTCTTCACTGGGAAAACTTGTGAAGATGGGCTAGATTTCTCTTCTGGAATTTCTTTAGGTTTGGCCTTGTTCTCAAGAAACACAACATCTTGACTAATTGTGATTTCCTTGCTTTTAGGATCAATAAGTCTGTAACCCTTGGTGTTTTCACAATGCCCTAAAATGTATTTTGTGACTTAGGTTCCCATCTCTTCCACATGACTTATATATGTGAACCATGGCTTCAAATCCAAAAATTCTTAGATGTGACAAATTAGACTTTCTACCACACTATACCTCATAAGGGATTTTATATCACAGAATAGTTGTAGATGATAGATTTGTATGATAATCTGCTTCAACCCAATAGGAAGGACCTAATGGGAGGCCTGCATCTAGGATCATTGTCCTAGCTTTTTCAACCAGTGTCCTGTTTGTCCTTTCAGTCAGCCTGCCCTGCATAGGACTATAGCTGACAGATGGACAATTCCAGCAAAGCTTAGCATCTGTTTCAAACTCTCATTAACATATTTACCTCCAGTGTTCAAGTGAATCTTCTTGATCTTGTTCTTGGCCTGTTTGTGTCTCAACCATTGTCTTGAATTTAGAGAATATTCTATCAGCCACAGACTTTTCTTTTATGAAGTAAACAAATATTCTAAAGGAGTAGCTGTCAAAAAATTTAAGGAAGTACAAATCTGAATGCACTAACTATATTACAGATTTGCCACACATTTCACTTTTCTTGAATGGAAGTCTGGCCTACTTATCCATGATGCACAGTTCACGTGTTTCATCAGCTAAATGGTTAGGGTCCACACCATCTAAAATTTGACTGTGTTTCTTCATCCTATTCCGATTGAGTTGGTTGAGTCCCCTATGCCAATTATAAAAATTGGATTATCTTGCTCTTGGTGTATCCCAGCAATATGTTCAATTTTCAACAAGGGATATAGCAACTAATCCACCATCACTGTCATGAACATAGCCTCCCGTTTGATCAAATGTGTCAGTTTGACCTTTCTGAGCTATTTTATTAACTGATAATAAATGTACTGCCAAGTTTGGAATGTGCAACACATAATTGCTTCTACTTCTACAGTAGTGTAGCTTACAAAGAATTATAAATCAATGGTCCCTGACATATCTGCAACCAATTCATAATTGTAAGCAGCTGCCACCACGGTTTCATTGGAAGTGATCTTGGAAAGTCTATTTGATTTGAATGTAATATGAGTTGATGCGCATGAATTCAGAAACCAATAATCCTTTTACTTAATCTTATCATTATAGGCCAAAAAAAATTTCATACCTTGGGCTGTATAAGGCTTTTCATGAGGATAATAACTGTGCCTTACCGTACCTCGATAATTCATATCAGTCCTATGTTAAAAATATTTGGAAATATGGCCAGGGTTGCCAAACCTAAAACACTTCATAGTGGGTCTGTTTTTTTTCTCTTGACTTTGTGACATAAATAAAACTGTTTCATTGGTTAAGTTAGAATTATTCAATTAGACATCTTGCAATAGCTTCACTTTAATATAAGCACCTGTAATTTTTGTACAGGATCTTTTGAGGACCATTATCATTGACTTAAAATTGTCGGGGAAACCAGCAAGTAGCTGTGTTACTACTCACTCATCACTTACATGGAATCCCATCTCATTTAATTTGTATGCAGATTATACAATCGTGTCATAATATTTATCTAAAGACCTACAGCTGCTAAGGTTAGTAGTAACTAGGGTTCTTAGTAGCCCCACTCTCCTAGTCAAGCCTGAGTCTTTGAATGCCTTTTCCAACGCATTCCATACTTCAGCTGCGGTCTTGGTATTCTTTATGTGAGAATAGTTTTTTTCTCCACTAACAAAATTATTCTAAATAGGGCTTTCCTTTCTTTACTCCTCCAAGAATCCATCTTAGATGTGTCTTCTGTCACGAGAGGGTCTGTTTCTTATCACGTAAAACAGAGCATTGTGCTCCAGGTAAGCTTTCGTTGCTAATTTACAGATAGAGTAGTTTTCTCTATCAATTAGTTTTTTTTACCATTGATAATCCACCAATGCAAAAATGTTTCCAATTTGTAGTGTAAAACTTTCAAAAACTAAGTTTGTAAACATACTTATTTATAAACTAAACACCATAAATGTAAGTACTTATTTCTTCTCTTTTTTTACTTTATGTCATTCACACAGCGTACAATTTTGCCTGAGCTCATGACCATTGTTTGGGACACTAAATAAAAGTATAATAAGTGAAAAATAGTTTTTAATACTCATAAGTAAAAAAAAAACACATAGGATAAAAGTATGCCATCGGCAATATTTAGGTAGAAGAGTAATAACCAAACAAAATAAATTTGCTACACATTCATAGTTATAAGTATACACAGAAGAGGTATGAATTTACTATCTCAAAACATTAAATACATAGGTCTGTAATATTAGTCACAACATTAAATGAATGCTTTTTCATGTTATTTGGAAGATTAACACATGCTTAGTTCAATACTTAGAACAGTAACACATCCTCCCCTAATTTTAGTTTGAACAGTATCCTATACTGCTCTCTTGCAAATCAGAACTTTTGTTTTTAGCATTTTGTCTTTTTATCCATTCGGGTTATACACTTATTTACTAACTATGCACATGAGTTAAAGATAATGAAAGTGAATTTATAGAAGTGTACCCACATTTGCATGTAGAGAGATTGAGAAATCATTTAGGAAAAACCACCCTCAGTACACCTGATCAGGATAGAACCACGATATCTCTGTCATCGGCAGTCTAGTATATTGCAAGAGTAATGCCTTAAGCCATGCGGCCACCAAAGCCGGAGTCAGAACATTAAACACACGCATTTTTGTGTGGTTCTGAACTTTAACACATGCTTATTTTCATGTTAGTCTGAATATTAACACATACTTCTCTCATGTTTCAGTAGTAGAAAATAAATATTTACATCCAATTTTCAATATGGACCAATTAGGTACTCCCTCTATATTAATGTAACTAATACAACTACTCCTCAATGCAGTTCTAATAGACCTTAATACTAGTTTTCAATAAACCAGTACTCAAATTTCCTCACTGATTAGGTACTTATCTTATACATCCTATATTTAATGGATGATTAGAATTATTTAAAAAAGACTAACCACATGATTTCAAATATCAAGTGTATTTTCACTTTTCAGACATGAAAATTGAAAATACTAATTAAACATGTTTCATTAAATACTATTCAAATCTAGACTTAATAACAGCATTTAATATTCTATAGAACCTTAAAATATTTAAATGATGTTAGCCTTCAACTTGAAACTTAAATTAAAACAAACAAATTAATTAACCAAATCTAACAACTGTGAAAAAAATGATAAAATTGTACAACTACAAACACTGATACAACTATTACTTTTGAATCTATTTTTTTCTATAAATAGTAGGCCTATATAAAAAATTAGTTTTTTCAAATAATGACACATACATAATTTTTTATGGGTAAATATGTATAATAAAACAAAATTAACACCATTGAATAAATAACAATAAATATGGTTTCTAGATATGCCTTGCTTGGCCAATATTACTAAGGAGGGCTATTTCCATCCAAAAGTAACACATATTAAAAGAAAAATGACAAATTTCCCAAATTACATCAATTTTTAGCCCCAAAACAATTTAAAAAACAAAAAATAAGTAATTTATAACAATTAGTATGAAATAGAAACTTGAAAACTTATAACAAATCAGGCAACTTGCAAGATAGGTCTACTACCCAATAAATAAGAAAACCTGCACATCAATAACATTTACATTTATCATGGTAGCAAAAACTGTGTAAATAAACAAATAAATATTGATCATAATAATTATGTTGTTCATTTTTATTAAAAACTTTGTTTCTATTTAATTGGTTTATGAAAATTCCTAGTTCCTAGCATTTTACATAATCAAGGAATAACATTTCACTTTGTGTGATAAAACAACAAATAACCTATACCTTTCCCCTCAATTTATCTAGCTTTCTAGCAGTAAGTAATACATTATCTAACATTTACCTAATACCCCAATCAACCACATTTCATTCAAATAATTTAGTCTATAATGTAAATTTTGAGTGTAACAACTTGTGCATGTATCTAAACCATTAGTTTTAAAAAGTGTCAAAGATACTTAACCATTTTCAAAGCCAACAACCTCACCAACTATGTATAGTAAAATAAATAATAGTTTTGACATACGAAATAATAATTACCATGGCATATTATATTTTACACTTGACAAATTGACAACTAAATATTTCTTGAAAGTACTTTCTATGAGGACTTTTTTTCTAGAACCACATCTTACAACCCACTCAGGTTATACGTTACCTGGACAATAATTGAAACAAGGTGCTAAATATGAATAAACAAACAATCTAGCCCTTAACAAAGTTCTAATTAATTAAGGGATGGGATCCTCGAACTATCAAATACCTCAAATACTTAATTATATTCAACATTCGAGAATTTGAGAAATTATCAAATTCGAGAATAAAATCCTTTAATTTTTTATTTATTTTTTCAAATTTGAAAATTAAATTTGTTTTAATATCACTTAACCAAATGTATGAATGGTGTAGTGAAATGATTATAATAAAGAATGTTAAAATTTAGTTACTATTTTTATTATTCTGTTATATTTATATTTTCTCTTAAGTTCATCCCAAGATTCAGATTCGGATTCGAAATTCATATTATTAAAATAGTGGATTCGACCCAGCTCGAAATTAAAAATAAATGAACCATTGTAAGCAGACATGGAATTATCATCATTAAGATAGCCAATTGCTTAAATAAGTTCTACAAATGGCTTAGTTTAATATTTTGTTTAAATTTTGTAAAATATAGATAGAAAGGCAATATTACATGCTCAGTTGCTCCTTACCTCACTGTAGCAATCTTTATATTGTGTGGCAATCTCATTTAGATCAAGCTGAAGAACACTAATCACATGATCTTTGATATTAAACTGTAAAAGAAAACACATCATCATCATCACTAATAATACTACTACAGTAGTATTAGTAGTACAGTAAGATATTAAAAAACTCAAAATAATAAGGATAAAAAAAATTGTTTACTTTACCAAACAATATATTCAATTAAATTTAATTTACTATTCACATCTAAATAAATATAAATAGTTTATCAAATATTTTAAATGAAATACAATCATCAAACAACACAAATAATTAGCTATATCAAGGTATAACTTTTCTTGTTAATTGGTAAAAATCCATTTAAGCATAAACCAAAATAATCATTATGTTTTACCATGCACTTTTTATTATTATTTTTATATACATATGCTTACCTGAGCAGTAGTGAATCCAATTATGTTGAACAATGACATGATGCAGTTAGGATAGTCTGTCTCATGCTTCAAATTCAATTAAAAACATGATAAAGATGAAAAGTATTAGTTTATTCAATAAAGTATAAGAACTAGAAGACTATTAAATTTAACCAAGGTATTCTGATAGCAATAAAATGCAATTATTTACTGTATGTAAATCCTAGTTAGGGTTGGATGGGTGGGACATTTTTTTTAATGTTGTGTCAAGTATTTTGATATTGTGCTAAGTTTTAGGTCATGTCTGGTATCTATAAAAAAATATTCTTATGACTTCTTGATTCAAAAATAAATGTGATACATAGGCATTTCAGTATTTAAAGGTTATATAGAAAATTATTAGTGATTTCAATAAACACTATATCTAATAATTTACACTTATACTTCAAAATAATTATGTATATATGTATGATACATACATTTTATTAAATATTATACTGTACATTAATAGTAAACAAAGGGAAAAAATATAATTTTCAAGTCAAATATTTAAACTAAAATATACTTATATGTAATATAACTAATGACAAAAGGGTTATTAATTTTATATTAAACAAACATATATTTTAAATTAATCAAAATAACTTTAGTAAGTGAAATAATTAATTTTTAAATAAACTTTTAAGTAGTAACTGAAAAATGTCCAAGTATTATTAAATTTTATATTTGTCAACATGAATAGTTTAAAGAATAGTGTTAAAAAAAAGGTGGATATATTTAAGTTTGAAACAACCTCTTTAATTTCCTGTCCATCTGAAGTGGCTGTTCACTTATTTCTGACCTCAACACTATCTCAGACACAGCTTCCCCTTCTTCCAAAGAAATATTTAAGTAGTGGACAGTTTTATGTTGTATTCTTTAACATTGAAATTTACTTCACACTGTCTTTCCCAACACTACAGTGAGACACTATTCTCGACTTTCTCTATCTATTTTTTGTCAACTAGATAGTGACCTTGATGATATTCTTAATCCAGACTGAAGCTAACTCAATCTTGTTGTTAGATCTTTTCTCAGTTCTTCCAACCTTTAGGTCTCTTCTTTACAAGCAAAGTTGCTGACTTAATTCCTTGACATCCTTTCCTCCAAAGAACAGTAAATAGTACAATTAACTCAGTTTCTGTCAACTTGCAAGAAATATAGTGGATATATTATTTATAAGTATTTAGGGAAAACAAGACTCTCGTCACTTTTTGAAATACTTATGGAAGAAATTACCAGGAAAGAGGGATATGAATGAATAAAAGGAACAAGCATAATATGGCAGCCAATACCTCTTTGTTCAGTGGCAACAATGTAAAGTATGAACTATGTTCTTCTTTTCATTGTAAGGGCCATATTGTGTTTATTCCTTTTTATATGTTTATACCACTCTTTACTGTACCTTCTTCCACATATATAACACAAAGCAATTGAGTGAGTCATAAGTGTGCATAACAGTGTTTCAATGTCCAGGAGGAAATAAATGATCCAACCAGAATTTCTGGGTTATCTGCCTAGCTCTAGTTAAAAATCATGCATTATCTGAATATCAACCAATATTTAATGTTATACCTATTCAATATTTTATTATCATAATTTGTGTTTTTTATTAGTAGAGAGAAGAGTTGCAACTGTTACAATACACTTTTAAATTTAAAGTTATCCCTATGCAAAGTTCTCTAAAAATTCTTTGTCAATAGCAAAGTTAATATTGTATTTGGAAGGAAAGTGAAAGGTTATAATTCAATTGATAGAAAAATGTGTAGAGTAGCGACATTCTTTTATTAATATCTACAAATTTGTTTTAAAATTAACAAAATATATATTATTCTTATTTGCTGGTGTACATTATACAGTAATATTCATTGAATAAACAATGGTTTATGATTTGAACCATATTAATTTTAGGAATACCATTTTGTCAACAAAAGAATTACATATAGGTCACTTATTGTAGAAGTTTTACAGTAAAAGGGTTAACCAAAAAATATCACAACTATAAAAATAAGCGTTTTATTTCAAAAACAAATGTAATATTGTAAAAACTCAAGTAATTATCTGCATAGTAATAAAATCAATAAATTGGGCACTGTGCACCCATATAAATGTTGTGAGATAGCTTCAGTAAACATTAACAAAATTTAAAAGAAGGCCATGTGTTGTTTTGTGAGATTCAAAGGTTTAGATTTGTGGTGTGTTGAGTACAAGTTTAGGTCAACCTATGCACCATCATATGGACTAGAGACCATTATTATGAAATGGGACAAATATGAAACAGGTACACTGTTAAATAGTTAATCTCTCTGAAGACTGTCTACATTCAACTATGAAGTAGTGTGAGCAATGCCAAACTTCTTCACAACTAAAGATAAAGGAACTGGCCCATCAATATATCACCAAATCCATACCAGCCCTTAACCTCAACCTTAGGTAATTTCTCTCCTTCCTACCAGCCAAACTAAATATTTCAACTAATGAATAAAATAGAGACTTAAATCAGAGTTTACATGTATAAAGTAGAATAAAACAAGAATTTAGCTCATAATTATATGTCTTCCATTGGATTAAAAGGAATAAAGTTCACAATTTACCCTAATGCCACTGGACAATGAGATTATTATTAGCTCATATCCTTCTAATTGTTCCCGTCATTCTTTCCGGTGGGTAGGCCTACTACCTTTCATAAAAGCATTAATGTACCGTACTTTTAATTAACAAATGCATTTATAATATTTATAGTTAATTTACATCACAATACATTGTATTAAAATTGATATGTCAAAACATAAATAATTAGTATACATAATATTAATCATTCAAAATATTATAAATATAATAAAAATGTATTTTAAAAATTACAAATGTTTGTCTAACAAAATAATTTCATTATTTTATATGTTAAGCTTTAAAAGTGAAACTATATATTTAATTTGTAAACTTAAGTGACAGTAAAAACATTACTGTAATTTATTTAAACTTATCAGTTAGACCAATTATAACATCTTAGAAGAGGCTCAATTTATTAACAACTTGTGTTTTATCACAAAAATAACTGAAAATAAAATTAATCACTATTTTTTTAATAGTGAAGTAAAATAATGATTAGCTTTAGACTGTAATGAATTATTACAGGCATTGCTTGAAATTTACACTACTCTCTATTTGACAGTTCTTGGTTCCTGATAGTAATATGGAATCCTAAGAAACATAAATTGATTTAAGTGATTTAGTTAAATGTTAGGCACTTGCTGTAGGGATGTATTAGCTCATATATATACTTTTTATTAATAATGATAAAGGTTAAGTCTGTAAAATAAAATAATGGAAAAGCAAAATATTGTTTTAACCCAGGCATGTCAAGCTCATTCAATCAAAAGGGCCACATTGAAAATTTTAAATACCAAGGGGGCGCATTTCAAAAAATTGAATATTGCCAAAACCTTAATTAAAAATAATTCCAGCTTATTACCTTAGTATTTAAATAGGAAAAGAATAACCCCTCTATAAAACAATAAGACTTACCCTATATTTTTTACCAACAAATATGAAACCATTTATTTCCGGCAATGGTCTGATTGTCATGGTATAAATCTTGTGCCAAAGTCACTTTTATAGATTGCTAAATAATGTGTATTTATAAGTCATGATCTCTCGGGTGTTTGGTTCCATTTCATGTGAGAAATCAACTATCAACACACTTATGTGCTGCCAAAACCAATTGCACACAGTGAGTGTGAAAATTCAACAACTTTTGGGACCCGCCTCGGTGGCGTAGTTGGATAACGTGCTTGTCGTGTTGAGCTCAACTGCTGAGGACGGGGAGATCAAGGTTAGAATCTCGGTCAGGTGAACTGTTTTGTTTTTCTTCCCCTAAATGGTTTTCCACTCTCACTCCACGCAAATGCGGGTTCACTTCCTCTAATTCAACCTTCCCAATTCCTAATACATTAGCGTAATTAGTACTTAAAGTGTATAACCCGAACAGGTAGTAAGTCACGGTGCTAAATATTATTATTATTATTATTATTATTATTATTATTATTATTATTATTATTATTATTATTACTAACAACTTTTGGGAATCGATCCATGTCAAAATTGGTACACCAGCTCCAGATTTCTTCAAATTATCTCAAATTTACAAATATCATATTCTCAAAAGTGGTATTTCCATGATGTTTATAAAAAGAAGAATATGGTCTCATTGTTCAATGATTCATCAAAAGGTTGCAATGTCCCTGATTTGACCCTAAAGAATATTTGAAAGCATTGACAATATTCTTCTCTTAAATATATATAAAATTTTTATTTTATATTCTATTACTTGGCGCTTAAAGCACGTCTTCTTCTAAATTATTCATATATGATAGTTACCAGATTCTAACTAGGAAATTACTAGTTATTTCTTGTTAAGTTCATGCCCTGAAGATAGGAGGCATCAGCTACTGTAACTAACTTCAGTGTGTGATGTAGAGTTGAGTCAAAATTACAATGTAAAAGTATTTTAAAATTGACTTCCTGCTCTGGAACAACCCATAACATTGTAGATGTTAAATTTGAGGCAATTTCCAGTTCTCGGCCATTCTGTATGCTTCTCTACGTTTTCACGGACTAAGCATTCTGGTAAGTTCCGTTGGGTTGAGGTATACCATGTGGTGGTGTAATCTCTGGGCTCATTGTGATACCAGTCATTGTCTCAAACGGATGTGTGTTAGGCGCTCGTCTATATTGTGTGCAACATGGTCATTTTTCTATCCAAGTATCAATATAATTATTATTGAATAAACCAAAATCAAACTCTATCTGACGTTAGTTATTTCTATCATAAAAAGTGAGACCCAATGTCGGGGAATAATAATAATAACTATTTTATAACGTAACAAATGACGAAACCATGAAGGGCAGTTACATAAGTAACAGTTTGTAATGTTATGAAAGGCGCTGTTACAGCTACGCGTAACAATTGTCACCCAATCGCGGGACAATTAAATAAGTAACAATTCCGTAATGTTATAAATGACTTATAAACGTGGGGCATTTCAAAAATATTATGGAAGGTAGCAAGGTTTTCAGGCAGCACAAAATCATGGCTACAGACCACAAAATTGACGTGCCTGTTTTAACTGAAGTATGTACTTATGAATGGGTCAATTCAAAATGACTACCAACATATTTAAAAAATTATAATAGATAAGATGATACATAAGGTTTGAGTCATTACAAAACTATCAACTTAATATAATATATGCTTATAGTTAAATTAGCTATCTGTAAATACAAGTGTGTTTGGAAAAAAATCTAAGATAATGTATATATATTTGCTAGAAATATTTAAAGTGTGATTTGGTTTTTTTTACTCAATTAAAGAAGAATAAAATTTATGTGAATTTATGATTAGAGTACAACTAAAGTCAAGTGATGTAACAAAATTGTATTTAACATATTTTAAATTCGAGACAACCAAGGAATATTGTATAGTATCTACTTAGCTCCCCAATTTTTTTTTTTTTTAAGTTCACATAAAAACATAACATTGATAAATATATTATATAATAAATATAAATAATATAACAATATTTACATATAAATATCTTAAACTAAAGACTAAAGCTAAATTACTTTAAATAGCATAAAACACAGCAAATAGCACATAGTAAAACATAAGTATAAATAACTGTTTATAACCCTTACACCTTGGTAGGTAGCTAATTGAAAATACAAGGAATAATGTTGGTCACTAAATAAACTTATGGGTAATAGTAATAACAATCAATATATCAGCAACCATATAGTAGCTATTCTGGCTACAGGCAAACATAGTAGTAATGACTTATTGATAAGAATGATAATTATGGACAACATTTTTGGGATGGTTGGATATACACTTGGGAGAGCAATTGATGAAGGGTGACCTTAATGATAATTTTGGGAAAGAAAGAAGAGGATTTTAAGAAGTACTAGGAGGAAAGGGTGGGGAGTAAATAAAAAAGGAAAGACTTTTACAATTGTGTCCAAGAAATGGAATAGAGGTTGGAAACAAGCTGGTATAGGAAAGGCATTGAAAATAGCAGAGTAAAATTGGGATGGTCAACTTAAGTAAGAAATTATTTCCTATTAGAAAAAAATAATAATAAGGATGTGTATAACAAATCTAAAAGGCTAGAGGAAGGGATGTCAAATAGTGAACAAAGAAAATAAAACAATAATATTAACTCTGAGTAAACAAAGGAGAGATAGGACTTTCATAGAAAGTTAAAAGGATATTTCCCTAGGATGAGATAAAGGTAGTAGAGACAGGTAGCAAAGGTTTAAAGAGTGCTTGGTAGAACCTTTGGAAGAACAAACAGACAAATGAAATGGTATAAAACTTCATGGTGGAACATTAAGGTAAAGTAAGCAGTCTATGCAAATAACACAGCAATAAGAGAATGGTTAAAAAAAAAAACGCATAGGATACGTACAGGGATTAAAGGAGAAGTACAAAAAAAAAATAGTAAAATGTTTAGCAATAATACAACAGCAATACAATAATTCAATAATGGATTGATAAAAATAAACTACTTAAATAAAACGGTGGTATAGAGTGTTAAGGTAGTGACCAACTGTTCTGGTTTGTCAGAAACTGTCCCAATTTTTACTCCAAAATTCCCTATCCCGGTTTTCAGTGATGAGCGCTGAAATGGAAAAATCCTACATTGAGTTTCTACTCTCTTTTCTCTATCTCTTTAATCTCGTGCCAGCTCCAGACAGCTTTAGAATTTAGTTTCACTTTGTATTTGAATCTATTGTCATCCAGAGCGTGCCAATCATTTTTTTTATTAGTAAATCCTGCTGAAATACCTTCCTGCTCGTTTTCGCTCCTACCAGTCAGTGTGCGAGTTATTTACAAAGAATGTAGCATGTTTTGTAGTCTGCAGTAAGTGTTTAAAAGGTTTAACCTTTTGTAAACTTGCCTTCTACACTATGTAATGGAAAATAAAGATGTTTTAAAAAATGCAGGTAGATCAGCAAAGTATTATTTTAAATGAAAATTGATTTTAGTTGTCCTTGTCTTAGCCTAATAAAATAAAACAATTATAATAATTAAAGTAATATAATATACTAATACATTTCTTGATTTTTGCCTTATGTAGAGTGGTTTTGCACCACCCTGTAAGTGTTTGTCTTTACACTCACCAAAGGTCATCACTGAAAGGATGTATCCCAGGTTGACTCCCTGAAAAGTTGGTCACCCTATATTATGGACAATGTTAAAGGAAAATAAGGTGGAATAAGGGCAATGTGAAGTAGAATAAAGTGCCATTGGATTGGACAAAAGGTATTATAGTTCCAATATTCAAGAAAAGGGATAGAAAGAAGTGTGTAAATTATAAGGGCATAGAACTGGTGTGTCAATGAAAAAAAAATGAAAATATTCTAGAAAGGAGGATGAGAAAAAGTATAAAGGGAAGGTGGAGAGAGTAGCAACATGAGTTCAAAGAGAAGAGGTCAGCGATAGATTTAATATTTGCAATTATATATCTGATGGAGAATATATATCAACACGGAAAATACCTGGTAATGGTGTTCATGGATGTGAAAATAATCCAAGATAGTTTGGATAGAGAGAAAATATGGATGGAGATAGAGAAGGCTGGAGTAGAAATAGGAGTAATAACAAGAATGGAGAGTATTTCTCAAACATTTTTTTTTTATAATTTCACAAACAAAGAAGATATTTTGGCTTGTCAAGTTTGAGTATACCCGTAAATGATAACAAACACTTACAATGAAAGCCACTATTTAAAATACAAAATAAAAGTAATGCACCAACTATTTAGTAGGCCTAGTAATTATGATCACTGTAAAGCTAGAGAGCTAAAATAGTTTCACTATCTCAGCCAGTGATTAGTGAAATACAGTAGAGAACAATATGAGACACTTCAAACATTTAAAATGTCAAACCTGGTGACAAGTAAATTGTGGTGATCTTAGCAGTGTGAACTGTAAACATGGAATTCAATATCAAAGTGATGTGCATTTAGAGGACATTGATTCTATAAATAAATAAGCAAAGGCTTTACAAAAAATACATTTTACAAATATAAAATTATGTGTACATGTGCATAAAAAAATTATTTGTTTATTTTGTGAACATCTTTATCAGGGAATTTGAATGTCTGAGATCTCTGAAACTTATGTTCCTAGACAAGTAATTTTTTTAAATAATATTCTCTAAATTTAGGGTATATTAACCATTACTTTTCAAATTTCTACTAAATTCTTATACCGTGCATCAAAATCAAAATCAGATAATGAGTTGGTTTACCGATTACAGATAAACTTACTGACTTTTAGAAAATGTAATAGGCCTACTATCGAAATGAGAGTTGAAAATTTCCTAATAGAAAAAAAAAATCCGTCAATCAGTGATTTTTATTCTTCAGCTATACAATGATTTATTTATATATATATATTAGGGTGTCCCAAAAAAACGGAATTAATTTTTTTTTTCGCATACCCTCTTATTTTTTTCCTTTTATGTCAAAACAATTGTAAATAAAGTTTCATGTAATTTGAACTACGGCAACCCGTGCCGACTTGCATATAAACGTGTCAGTCAGTACATGTATACTTGAGCAAGCGAACGCTGACGACACTTGTCTGTAGCGGAGCACCCAACAGCTGCAAATGGTAAAGATAAAACAAAAAAGATAAAGGAAGGTTTTGGAATGCTTCGTCAGTGAGATTGTGCAGCCCGTGAAACGTGTCAGTACCAGTTCACTCAGGACAGCGCACGTCTACGTGTCAATGTGCTTATAATTCCAAGTTGTTTAGTTAGTAAATGTTTGTATAGTTTTTAATAAGTGAACAGAACATGGCAGTGGAATTGCGTAGTTCTAAAAAAGTGATATTTTTAATAGGTAATATAAGACATCAAATAACGGGTTCAAAACTTCCGTCTAATGGACAAGTTCTCGCAGTTTTGTTTTACAATATTCGAGAAGTGAGTTTAAGTGTTAATGAAAGTGCAAATCTCGCTATTCGCGAATGTATTATATTTTGGGAAAAGGCACGCATACCTACCAAATCGTTGCCAAATTGTGTGAGGAAGCTTGTTAATATGTATCAAGTTTGGAGAGACTTACAAAAAAATGCAAAGAAATTACAAGACGTATTCAAGCGGCGACAACAAGAATTTGTAATTAATTTAGACAATTTGTTCGACATTGCACATGCTGATGCACTTCAATTAATGAAAATAGAGGAAGATAGGATGTTCTTGCAGCGCCAAAGAGAGCCGGGCCGTCCCGGTCACTTAGGTGGAGTGGATAAAAAACTGGCCAAAAGAGAGGAAAGGGCGCAACTGAGGGCTGTCAAAGAAGAAAATCGGCGAATAAAATATCTTTCCGATTCAACATCCTCGGCATCATACGAACCATTGCAAGAAGATTCCTCTTCGAATTCTAGTGAAAATATGGATTCAGAAGATTTCCCAACACTGATCGAAAGCTCAGAACCTGGGACAAGTAAATCAGTATTGAGGAAAGACTTTATTACTCCAAAGTTAGTTGCTGCATTAGACAGGTGTCAGTTAAGTATGCGAGATTCTGTGTTTATTCTTGAAGCTACTATTGATGCGTTTGGATTTAACATTGACGAATTTCCGATAAGTAAGTCTTCAATTCAACGAATCCGAACAGAAAAACGGAAGGAACGTGCGGAAAACATAAAAATTGATTTTCAAAACGAGGTACCGGATGTAGTGACCTTACATTGGGATGGCAAACTGTTGCCTGCTTTGAGTGCTCGAAAATCGAAAGAAGAACGCTTGCCTATAGTTATTTCATTTGGACTAAAAGAACAACTCATTGCTGTGCCGATACTGGATAATTCCTCAGGCAAAGAACAGGCGCAGGCTATTTGGAAGGCGATCTTAGATTGGAATCTCGAAAACAAGGTCCAAATTCTCTGTTGTGATACTACGGCTTCGAATACAGGTCGTTTTAATGGTGCTTGTACGCTCCTCGAGCAAAAATTTGATAGGGAAATGCTTTTTTTCGCTTGCCGCCATCATGTATACGAACTGGTGTTAAAGGCCGTATTCGAAGTGAAAATTAAACAAGTGGCAACAAGCCCCGATATTCCACTCTTTAAAAAGCTCAAAGAGAATTGGAAAAATATCGATACCACTAAAATACAGTGCTATAGAGAAACAGTGGAACTGTTCAGAACCGTACCCGAACTTGAAAATTTGCTGGACTTTTACCGAGATGAACTTAAAAATGTTATGGTCAGAGAGGACTATCGAGAATTGATCGAACTTTCTATGGTATTTTTAGGTGGAGATGCAGAAAAAAAAATTAAAATCAGACCTCCGGGTGCCATGCACCAAGCTAGATGGATGGCCCGAGCGATTTACTCCCTAAAACTATCGTTATTTAGTTCTCAGCTGAAATTAAACACCAAGGATAAGAAAGCACTGTTAGATGTCTGCTTGTTTATTGTAACAATCTATGTTAAACCATGGCTTCAATGCATTTTGGCAGTTAAAGCACCCTACAAAGATTTGTGCTTTTTGAAATCTTTGAAAGCTTACGAAAATGTGAATGAAAATATCTCGAAAGCTGCTTTACAGAAATTTCTCCAGCATTTATGGTATTTGACTGATGAAATAGCAGTATTAGCACTTTTTGATGATGATGTGGACGAAGAAACAAAATTAAAAATGGTGGCAAATTTACATAGAGAAAATTTCTCGACTCATGAGAAAAGATACATTCCATCGAAGGAAGAACTTTGTGGTTCATTGTATGGTGAGTTTGATACATTGATTTTGTAATTGTTTATTTAGTTATTTATTTATATCAGACAATTGTTACTTGTTATTTTTTTTTTACAGAAAAAAGCATCGATGATTTCATATCAGTCAAAAGCCATTCATTGTTTTCTAGACTTAAAATTGATGATAGTTTTCTCAACGAGAGTCCCTCTTCATGGGAGAATAACGCTTCTTTTCTAGACGCAAAAAAGACTATATCAGTACTTAGAGCAGTGAACGATACAGCTGAAAGAGCGGTAAAACTAATGCAGGACTTTCATGGACTAATAACGGTTGAGGAGGAACAAAAACAATTTTTGTTTCGTTGCGTACAAGAACACACGAAGATATATCCTGACTGTAAAAAGCAAACATTGAAACGAAAATATGTTCAGTAATGCTTCTTTTACTGTAATATGTTAATAAATATCTGCTTTGATTAATATGGTGTCTTATGTACCAAAGAAACATACATTTTACCATCTTTCCATAGTATTCCCCGTACAAGATCTCACGTTCAAGTTTGAAGTAAAGTCGGCACGGGTTACCGTTATCTTATTGCAATAATATATTTTATTTAAGTTACTGAGGTGAAATAGAAAAAAAATAGAGGGTATGCGTATTCGACTTTGCAAAAAAAAAGTTTTACCTTGTATCTTGGGACACCCTAATATATATATATATACACCACATGAAAGGTGTTCAACTAAAAAATATAGACTCCTACATCTCACACCAAGTTCATTCTATTATTAGTCTATTTCTCTGCTATGCCCATAGTTATTAACAGATTTTGATAAAATTTAGTATAAATGTAAAAGGGCATAGATAGAAAGATTTGTCATCAGAAAAGGAATTCCTGCATCTTGAAACAGTCAGTCAGTTTGATTCTTCACGAAAAACTTAAACTTATTTAGACAAAATTTGATATGACTGTAAGGGTCACTGAAGGTTACTTCTAAATTGTGATGCTTTGAGCAATAAATTCTTACTTTAACACGGTTTAAGATTCACTTTCTGTATTTAATATAACCCTATCAGATAATAAAATGTTATCTCAATAAGAGGGACAGAAGTAAAATAATATTTTAAATATGGTTTATTTCAGTTTTAAGTTTTTTTTTTTTTTCTGAACTAACGCATTTTACCAATTGATGACTCAAACACTATTATTAATTCTATAACCCAGTCCCATTGTCATTAAATTTCACTTTGAAAGAGGAAACCCTTGTTCACCAATAACATTTTTTTTTTGTTTTGCTGAGAGATCAAACCTTGGGCAATAAGATAAAAAGGCAGGCTCGCCACTGACTGAGTTATGGTGTGGGAATAAAAAGTTATTACAGTTTAATGACTACACCATGTTAGCAAGTAAGTTTAATGCTTCAAACGCAATATACAGCATTGAATTTATTCTATTTCCCATATTTAGACTAATGTATATATTTTATTTTTTAAATATTGTTTTATTTAATTAAATAAATAATTAATTTTTATTTACATAGTGTCATAGGTCTAGCAAAACTTTCATACAATATCTTACACCAATATGTAAGGTCGCGGTGAGCTTATCCCCATCCCACTCTGACACAAATATGTAAAGTGACTGGGGCGTACTTATTGTATATTATCACTGCATTCTGACACTAAAATATAAGGTGGCGTGAGCTATCATGTTCGAGTAAGGGTTCTTAGCAAGAGACTCAAGAAAACACAACCAATCACATACCCTACTGTTGGTGTATTCCCTAAATTATCCCCACATACATTGCCGTCAAACTCTCGACACTTTCTCCTGAGTCATTCACCCATCTCCGGTCATCATATCGCTTGAGATCCCTAACTAACGTGGGTAACAGTGGGGTCACAACTCATTAACCACTGTCTTAACCAATGTCTAACCAATGTCTTAGTTATCGTTACACTCATGGTGTGTGAGGCACGCCATCGCTAAACGAACTTATCTTAATACACACTTGACAACTGTCTAGAACCAACTGTATACACCAACTGTCTGAAACCAACTCCTGTAACTAACTGCTGAGAGCTTTGCTATATGATAAATACTAGCTAAACTCTGCCAACCTGGAGATTCCAATGACGGCATTAAGCACCAATCAACATGATTAGATACACATCATCCAAAATCACACGACGCTTGAACATCACTTCACAGATTCAATGCTCTCCCAATAGAGTCAGCAAGTATAGGTCTACATGTGGATGTACAGGAAATACCTCAAATTTCAGATGTTCGACCTTACAAATATTAGCTGACCGGCGATAGATGAACTTACAATAAATATAAAACATTTTGAGAATAAATCACTAATTTGAGAGCCTTACAGTAGATAAGTTTTAACTTTTATTATTATATTATTAGGAATTTATTAAAATCAAGCTCAACTTTAATCAGTACCTATCGGTACCGTACTCAAAAGATTTCTGAGAAGATCATGTAAGTTTAATTTTTTTTAAATTGTGCTTGCAGACCCCTAATCAAGATATATAGTCTTAAACAATTTTTGCATCCATATTCAATAATTAAGATTGCTGTACATTATCATCAACTAGTATCTACAGATAATTGATATGTATTAAAAAAACTGTATTTTGTGTAGTGAGTAAATACTTGATCAGGTTGTAACACCCAGACCACTGTAGTCAACTTGTGAAGTGCAAATAATCTAGTGTCACGGATTATCGTCTACTGTATTTTATACCAGCCAAAAAATATTATTAAAGTTTGCCATTGTACAGGTAAACTAATATAAATAATATCTGCCCCTAGCCAGAATTGTGTAATAACATTTGCCAGTAAATAGGTTAATATCTAATAATATCAGCAGATGCTACATAGACCACTGGATGTAAATAATTATGTATACATCTTAAGCATCCAGATAATAATATAGGCAGCTATATAAACCACCGGATAAAACAGCCGAGTACAGTGCACAGATCACAACTTCAATCCATAGGTGTAAAAACATTATTAAAATATACTACCGATGCAAGAATGACCATAAAAATTATCAATTTATCTTATTATAAAAATAAATACAAAAACTAGGATACACAATTGAGCTGTCGAATACACATACATAAGTCCATACGTGTAGGTAGAAATAAACAAAAAGAATGAAAATAAGCCAAAGCTTTCAACTTCTTGAAATAGGTACTCAAAATATAAATTTTAAATAAATGTATATAATTTGATAAAATCAAGTTCAATCATTGAATAAAACTTATAAAAAAATATTAATTTTACATTTTTTGTTGGAGTCACTGACTAAAATGCATGATACAACCACTGTACCAATCACAAAAGGTGCTGCAGTAACGCAAGTATCAAGAGTTAGCCAATCACACACTTTCATTGTTAAGTTGTCTTTTTCATTCAAAACCAACCGCGTCATTTTGTGCTCACGCTAACCTTTTTGTGTTAATTAGCCCACTAAGTGTATTTGTAGATTGTGTGTTCGTTTCAGACGTTAATTTTATGTACCCGACATTAACCTTTGCTAACAGGTTATGGGCCCAGTCTCGTTGCAATAATTTTTGTGTGACCAATCGAAGATCGCGAAGCACGTAACTCTAACGCACATTGCGCCATATTGAGTCTTGAAAGC
Source organism: Timema monikensis (assembly GCA_902151445.1). NCBI lineage: Eukaryota > Metazoa > Arthropoda > Insecta > Phasmatodea > Timematidae > Timema > Timema monikensis. Next base: position 288,650 of record CABFVZ010000291.1, on the reverse strand, counting down.
TCATTAGAACACTGGAAAAATGAAAGCGACCGGTGTCAAGTTCAAAGTTTTAACTTTTAAATAAAGAGAATTACGAAATATGGAAGCTAGAGATGTGTGCAGTTCTCATAAAGAATGATGCATGGGGTTATGTAAGTGAAACAATCGTGAAACCAGAAGCGGTTATATCCAAGCCAGCGAAAATTGAAGCCAAATGACGGTGGAGAAAAGCCAACCTGAAGGCACAATCTGACATAGTGTTCGCCATGAACCCGTCAGGAATTAAACAGACTAAGGGCTGTGAGACCTCACGAGCAATGTGGGAAAAATTAGAGGCAATATACCAATCCAAAGGGACAGCATGTAAGGCTGCTTTGTTGAATAATTTGATGTCCTTGAAATTACAAGATGGCGGCGACATGCAAGAACACTTTAAATGTGTTTTCAACACGATGGATAGGTTAACAGAACTTGAAGTTGACATTAATCAAGAGCTGTTGGCAGTCATGTTTATGTGCAGCCTACCAGAGAGCTATGAAAACTTTTGTTGCGCCATGTCATCACGCGACGTATTACCACCTCTGGAGATGCTTCAAATCAAAGTTGCAGAGGAATTTGATGTGCGCAAGGAAACAAGCTGGAATTCATCACAAAACGCGATGTACGCGGGAAAGTTGGCCGGAAATAATAAACTAGAAAAGCACAGATGGGAAAAATTGGACAAAGACTATGGTGCAAAAAAGGACCCAAAAATTAATTGGTTTGAGTGCAATGCAATCGGACACCAAGCGAAAAACTGCCAGCAGACAGAGAAGTTGAACGAACAATCCACGAAAAACGTCGAAAGTATGTGCCTAGCCGTGACGGACATGTCCAATAACGGTGTATTTTGAATCGGAAATAATGTGGATCGCGTTAGCTGGTGTTTTGACAGTGGATGTACATTTCACATGTGTGGGAAATTCCGAGTCATTTGCACAGATCAGTCAGAACTTCGATCACTAAAACTAAATCTCGCGAACGGAACCTGCACAGACGTCGAAGAAATTGGAACCGTGTAAATTGGGACGAGTGTGAACAGTAATAAAAAGGTGATCGAATTTAAAGACACACTGTATGTACTGGACCTATGTGCTAACCTCATTTCGGTTGTGAAGGTTACCGACAAGGGACACAAAGTGATTTTTAGTGAGATGCGGACCGAAATCATTGATCAGGTTGACTTGCTGCTTATCGTGAAACGAAAAAACTGAATATATTATTTCCCACAGTTGAAAGACCAGAAATGCAAGAAAATCTCAGGCCCAGATGATGCTGCTATTACTCAAAGGAAGAATTCCATTGAGGAATGGCATGCTCACATGCAACATCTTAATGTTAAATCACTACGTGAGGCTATCAAGATGGGATCGATTAGAGGAATCAACGTCGAGGACATCAACAAAGATTTTCAATGCAGTGTTTGTCTCCAGGGGACGATGTGTTGCGCTCCATTTCCAAAAGTTTTGGAGAGAGCGTCAGTACTGGCAAGCTTATACATTCTGATATCTGTGGTCCAATGCGAGTCGCTTCACACGTAAGGAAGCTTTACTTTGCTACTTTCATAGACAATTCTTCAGGATGGTGTGAGGTAAGATTCATCGAGCTAAAGAACCAAGTGATGGACGAGTTTGATAGTTTCAGGGCACTCGTGAGCACCAAACAAGGAAAGACGGTTAAGTGCTTGCAGTCGGATAACGAACGTGAATATGTCAACAAACGGTTTGACGAACTGCTCCCAAAGCTTGGCTTTTTAAGGCGTTTTACCGTACCTAACAACTTGCAGTAAAATGGAATTGCTGAGAGTAGAAACAGGACAATGATGGAGATGGCACGCTGCCTTCTAATTCAGTCCGACAGCCACCGACTTTTTGGGCGAAGGCCATCAACACCGCAAACTTCATTCGCAACAGGTCACCAACAAGTAAACTAAAAAGAAGAACCCTGTACGAGGTTTGGTTCGGGAAACCACTGGACGTATCCAACTTTAGAATCTTCGGGAGCGAAGTCTTTGTCATGGACAGAACACCGGGCAAGGGGAAGCTGGAAGTACGATCAAAGAAAGGCATTTTCGTGGGTTATAGCTCAGAGTCAAAGGTGTACAGGGTATAGCTACCGGAGCAGAGGAAGATAAAGGTATCCAGAGATGAAATTTTCATGGACAGGATTCCAATCCAGTCAGTGAAGAGTTGGGAGGACTGCACGACGACAAGTCCCCAAATTTGTCAAGTTCATCAGGTGATGTTAACGCCATGTAGAATGAAGATCAACCTCTCTAACGGTCAAGAATCGTATCATCCGAACGAAGCACTATTACCAGAAGCACGTCACCGCAAGTATGAAGACGCTGAGGGTCTTCAAATGCTGTAAGAAGAGGTGTGGTAAGGCCAAGGGTATTGCGGTCTGGATGTCCCGAAATACTTCTCAAAGTCTATGCAATGGCAAATCATGTCGTCAAGGACGACTTCGTTTTACTGATTGAAGTTCCAGTTGCTCGAGAAATGACAGGTAAGGACTAAACCGAATGGATGATGGCCATGGCTAATGAAGTGGAGTCAATTCTTGCAAAGGACACGTAGGAGATGATGGTAAGTTCAAACGCATCAAGGGTGATCAGCAGTCGTTTCGTACTATGAAATAAGTACAAGACAAACTGCATTTTGGAGAAGCGCAAGGCCAGAATAGTGGCGAAGGAATATGGTCAACAGTATGGCAGGGATTTTCCCAAGACGTATGTGCCAGTTGCACGCCTAGATTCAATACGGTCGGTTGTTGCATTTGCAGCCCAGAACAATATGCACATATGCCAGGATGATGTGGAAACAGCGTATATGAATGGGAAAATGGATGAGGTATATATGGGGGTACCAGATTGGTTTGAAGAAGTCCTAGAGCACATAGTGAGCAAGAAAGAATGCAAGGATCAGACTGTCAACAAGGCGAGGGCCAGACTAGATGAGTTAGCAGCAGGTGACAGGGTCTGCTATGTAAAGAAGGCTCTGTATGGCCTAAGACATGCTGGTTGTGCCTGGAACAGACGTCTAGATGGAGAGTTGCGTACCGTGGGCGTGAAACCCAACAATGGGGACACATGTGTTTACATAAAGCATAGAAACAAAGAGATCATGATCATGATCATCATCATCATCATCATCATCATCTACATCGACAACATTCTGATAATATGCCATGACCCCGAAGAAACCACCCGTTTTGGAGACAGACATCCTTCAACGCTTCAGTATGTTGGATTGCAAGGCTGTTTCAACTCCACTATACGTCGGGACGAAGCTGGCAAAGGGTGAGGCATGGTCAACTTCAGATGGTGAGAAACCCCCTTACAGAGAACTAGTTGGTTGCTTGCTGTATTTGTCGGTGGCTACACGCCCGTACATAGCTCATGCAGCAAGTGTGTTGAGTCAATTTAATTACGGTTTCAACAGTACTCATTGGGTGCAGCAAAGAGGGTACTTTGGTACCTCAAGGGCACTGCTGATCAGGGAATCTCATACAAGTGTGGGGAAAGCTCTTTAAAGGGCTACATAGATGTTGATTGGGGAGGATCACTTGACAACCGACTTTCCTTTATAAGATATGTTTTTGTCATGAATGGAGGTGCAATTGCCTGGGATTCAAGGAAGCAACAGATTGTTATCTTTTCTACCACGCAGGCCGAGTACATGGCCTTGAGTGAAGCAGCCAAGGAAGCCGTGCAGCTTCAGCGTTTCCTACTCGAGCTTGGAAAGGACCATTTAAACTGCTCAATAACAACATCGGGGCGCAGAAGCTGGCAACCAATCCTATCTTCCATGCACGAACCAAACACAATGATATTAGTCACCACTTTGTACGGGAAACTGTTGAGTCGGGTCAACTGTGCTGGGACACGTGGCACCGGAGGAGATGCCAGCCGATGTATTAACCGTGGCTATGACGAAATCAAAGCACGGGTAGTGTGTCGATCTCCTGGAACTGATCAGGGCACCCAATTAGTTTTCGGTTGTTGTCTCAAGGGGAAATGTTGGAGTCAATGACTAACATGTACAATCCAACCACTGTACCAATCACAAAAGGCACTGCAGTAGCGCAAGTATAAAGAGTTAGCCAATCACGTACTTTCACTGTTTAGTTGTCTTTCTCATTCAAAACTGACCGCTGCGTTTTGTGCTCACGCTAACCTTGTTGTGTTAATTAGCCCACTAAGTGTATATGTAGATTGTGTGTTCGTCTCGTACATTAATTTTGTGTGCCCGATATTAACCTTTGCTAACATTTTCAATGTATGACTTAAATTTTTGGTGACTACTAATGATGGATATCCTATCAGTTTTATTAGCAAAATATGATGGGCACACTTATTTGTAAGCAAACAGTTGGAGTCAGTGTGTTTGAAAAGTGATAATCATAAAAACCCAGTTTAAATATCAAGGTCATAGCATAGTTTAAATTTTTGGTGAGGTTTGAGGATACAAATCCCAACTGCTATAGATGGCGAAAGTTGGCAAAAGAAACTATTTAAATATTTTATGTTAAGTAAGGGTATGGATTTGAATAATAAATATTATACAATTTTTTTTGTAGTACACAATTAACATTAAAATTTTCTCAAAGGTTCTAAATTTAGCACTTCTCTTTTATTAGTGAATAAAGCTTAGGAAAATGTATCAAATTGTTTGAAAAGCAGTTTTTTTTAATAGAGCCAATTTGATGATAGTTGTTATTTATATCCTATCTAATTATAGTTTTAAAATGTTTAAGGCATAATAATTTCACAGAAATTAATGTTTGTAGGAGTTAGTTATAAAATCCCAGTCAGGCCAAAGCTACTTAGTCTTTTCACGTGATACCAAATCATCTGTGATAAGATGGATTCTGAATTTATTTTAAGTCTCAGGCGTTAGTTACCATTTGTCTCAAAAACAATATTTATATTTATACAAAAAATTCAATTTTTAGTGAGGTTCAGTTGTACAATTGTATCAATTTAACGTGAAAGACATAAATGTGTAATGTGATCTAGTAATATAAATGCACAATATTTGATTAATATTTGGAGTTATTGGTAATAATAATTACAAGTTATGACACATTACAATAAAGAAATCTTGAAATTATAACAAACATCTAAAAAGATCAATACAGTTTAAAAATTGTGGACTTTTGAGTCAATTACATTTAAAACTATTATTTTACAAAACAAAGGATGATGTTATCATGCATAAATTTCATATCTCTGTATTATATTGAGAGTAAACAGAACAAATTATAACTTTTGAGAAAATATAAAGGAAATATAAAAATTGAATTTGTTTCTTATCAGAGTTCCCTATTCCTTGTATACCGCTTCATATGCTGCAACGTTATATACTTTGACATTAAAATACTAATTGTAGATCTTTTGCCATATTTTGTCAAATTTTCGGCAACGAAATAGGGATAGGTATGGCAATGATTAATATTACAAAATCTAGTTTCATTACATGCAGACTTTGTTAAACTATAACTACTTTAGCATTACAAGAATTAGCTACAGCATTCTACAGGATTGGCGACTAGATGAACACTTGGTAGCACAGTGGTATTTATTGCTATTTTTGTGTGGATATTTAAAAGTTTGCATAAATTAACAGAAAGATATGATTTCCCATCAAATACATTATTTTTACAAAATTAACTCTTACCAAAGAGTTTGAAATATTTTATAATTGCAAATAAATGAATATAAATATTGAGTGTTAAAAAAACCATTTGTATTCCTAATACTAATTAATGGTTTTGTAGGTACTATCACTAGTTAATTGTAAATATATTAATATTTCTAAACTCATTATGAAGAAAATCTTTAACCCTGCAATAATCCTCAATGTTAAATAAAAAAGAATATTGACAAACTGCTACAAAAACAATATGAAAAGATTATTTAAATATTTTCATTTGGTTAAGAAAGGTCATACAAGACATGGCATTCAAATGCATGCACACTTGATATTTGTGTTCGAGTTTTATCTGCACATAAGAATTGGTATACTTTAAATAGGTGGATAAATCTTTTCATTTCAATACATTTGAATGTATTTCTTAAATATAAAATAAGTGAGATGTTTTGATCGATCAGTTATATCATAAACTATTGGCGACTTTCACATTACTTGAAACAATATGTATGAAATAAAGTGCATTGAGCAAAAAAATATTGTAATAAATAAACTGATAGAATAATAGGAAAATAATACAGCACAATTAAAAGTAAAAACACTAACACATATTTAAACACTCTTCAATATTTTGATGCTATTATAGCATCTTCCTCAGGTAGTAGTATTATTAGTAAGATGCTAGAGTAGCATTGAAACATTGAAGTGTGTATAAATATATGTGTTAGTGTTTTTATTTTTATTTGTGTTATATTATTTTCTTACTATTCTATCAATTTATTTATTGCACAATACTAAAGAAAAAATTATTGATATATTATCAAAATAAAAAGCTTTCAACATTCCTCAGTCTTGATATGAGTGATTCACTTTCTATGTTATTTTTTTAAATACTCTAGCAGGATATTTCAGTATTGAACAAGAAAAAAAAAACTTTCGGTACTAATAATTATATCGCTTTTAGCAGGAGAGACAGAACTTTATATTTGTTGATATGCCAAAGATCCCAGGGTTTGAATCTCGTGTCCTGGTGTCAATGATGGAGTAATCATAAATATATTTGTTTTTAAATAAATATTCCAAGTATACTTTTCATGGCGTGAGCTATCTACATAGCTGAAACAAGGTTATTTGGATTGGTGGGGCATTCAGAGGGCTACGACCCGTGACTCGGGGGGTTCATGACCTCCCCAGGGGGAGTGGGGGGTGGGGAGGTGGTCATTGGCACTCTCGGTTTTTCCACAGGGAGGCATCTGATCCCCCCACGCTCTACCTTGCCACACCTCGGCCGTAACACACGGTCTATTTTATCTTACTTAAAATAATGTAAAATTATTTATTTTATTTTTCAAAGTGAGATAAAAACAACAGCTAATGATTAATTTTCCAAAAGCTGGCATATACATGAAAAAGGCAAAAAGCAGCTTATTTTAGTGGAATCATGGAGGTGGTCAAGTGTTTTTAACAAAGACCTTCAGAAATTATTTGACTGGAACCTCAATGTTGAAAGATTACCCAAACAAATTTAAGTTCCAAGATTCTAAGAAGGAAAATTAAAATGTATATTTTCCTTTAACCGAAATGAGCTTGAGTATAGCCTATTCAAGGACCTGAAAACTAGGACAGTGCCAGACCAATCCTAATAAAATGTTCAACTATATTACTATACACCCCACTTGCAATTCCTGGCATGAATTTGAACTAATAAATAAACAACAACTCAAACTAATTGTATCATAAGAATAAAAGATGTTAGTTATTCTAGTGGCGAAATACTATTAATAATCACACGTCATGCACATGGTGTTTGCCGATGTGTGTGTGCTGGTTGTCATTATGATTCCATCCCCAACCCCGAGAGACACTCACTTCATATCCTTTCCCTTGCATGTCCTGTAGCTGCTGCTTGGTGGCTAGGAGCACCTCCTGAAGACCCAACAGTTGTGCTTGCTGACCATCATACTAGGGGTAGAGACAACTGGTCAAGTATGGATATACTTTATTATATACAATATCCTTTTCCCTATATGTTTCTGCACTGCTTGAAGGCATGGCAATTACACTTGCAGAGCTAGTAATACATTTTTATAAGTGGACCATTCAGGACTAAAAGGCGGTGACTGGATCACTTGTTGTTCTTATGCCAAAAGGAGGAGAGGGAGTCAGTACGGGCAGTGTGGAGGGAGAAAAGGGTCCAGAGGATTGAACAAAAGGTATTATACTACCAATATTGACTAAAGAGGATAGGAAGAGATGTGAAAATTATACACGCATAACATTGATGTATTCTGGAAAGGAGAGTGAGGAAAATCGTGAATGGAAGATGGAGAGTGGAACAACATGGGTTCAGAAAGAAGAGGTCGAAGATAGATTTAATATTTGGAATTAGACAGGTGATGGAAAAGAGATATGAGTTTGTAACGGATCTGGCAATGGCATTTATTGATGATGTTTGCAGATGACTTGATGCAATGGGGGGATAAAAGAAGAGGAAGTACAGGAACAGAGTGAGGGAGTGAGGAAGTGAAAAAGTGTGGATCGAATTTTAGTAGGGCAAAAAGTGATGTGATGGTGATGACAAGGCAAAGAAGAAGGACAAGAAAGATGATATAACTTGATGGAGTAGATTTGAAAGAAGCAAGGAGCATAAAGTATCTTGGTAGTGTGATTGAGGCAAAAGGGGGCATCAGAGAAGATATAGTGAGACGAGAGCAGCAGGGAGAGATAGGGAAATAAGGTAAGCGGAGACCATGGGAATTAAAATTTTGAGAAGCATGCTAGCTGTCATCAGAAGAGATAGGATTAGGAATGAAGATGTAAGGTCAAGAAATGGGGTACAGGGGGTACATGAGATAGTTGAGGAAACAAGGGTGAGTGGCATGAACATGTAATGAGGATATAAGGGGAAAGCATTCTAAGAAGATTAATGAATATAAAGTATTTGGGAAAGAGACTAAAAGAGAGACAAAGGAAGAGATGAGAGGAGCAGATATAGCAGCAAGTGTGCAAGTGGTTAATGATAATGATTATGATGATTATGATGATTTACAGTAACATAAAAAAATTAAGGTGTACAATTCCCTTGCAACAATGTTAAAGGGGCAGAAACATTAACTTCAAAAAAATATTTAAAGCTAGTTTAGGGTATGTGGTTAATGTAATAGGTAAGATGCATTTATGATGTGCTCAAAATTATATCAAAGAGTAGTTACTAGAAGGGTTACAAATAAAAATATATATTAACACAATTAATTTAGGAAAGTACAAAAAAAAGTAGAATATATTGAAGAAGCATATGATCTTATAAATGATCTTCCAAGTCATTCTTATCACTTAAGTCTCCAACATTACTGTTCAAATTGTTGTTTTGTATTCACCTGCAGAACATCTGTATATCTTTGTAAATGAAATGCTACTAGAAAAACGTTTCATGGAGGTGCCAATCTTGATGGACCCCAATAGCACTGGATCAAAGACTAAGTTTTTGCAGAAGACCACAAGGAAGATCGAGCAACATAGGCATATATCTTTCAACTATCTTTTTCCAATCAATATAATAGCTCACTGATGGATAGCGACAAATTAGCCTAATGGTGAGCTATGTGAATTGCCAAACTAAGAGTAACAATACTTGACGGTATACTTAAACCTGTTTGATTCTTGGTAAGAAAAAATTCCAAAGTGTAATGATTTTTTGTATTTTTGTAAATGACTTAAGGGGAAGAATGAGGAGGTGTAGACCTCCCCTGGATCCATTAGTGCTTAGATTTTAGTCTAGACCATTTGTCAAGTTCTATAATGTGAGCTAATTGTAGTTTGTTACCTTTTACATTTTAAATATTACCTAAAAGTGTGGATATGTTATTAAAATTGTGATCTTACTAATAAATTTAAGCCAATTTATATTACAAAGAATATAGCTTACCTCATATTTTAGTTTTTTGTGTTCTTCATCTATTTGTTCCCTTTCCTTTACCTGAAAACAAATACATACTTTAGAACAAAGAAAAAGTAAATAAATAAGGAAGAATTGTAATAAAGGAGGAAAAATGATGGAAGGATAGAGGATGATGGACTCATTTTACTAAATTGACCTGGTCACAGGCTGATGAAAGCATTTTATGATGATAATAAGAGAACAGACATATCATAAAACAACTCAGTTAATTTGCAAAGCAAACAAATATGCTATAAATAATCAATTGAAAAAAATTGGATGAATTCTTTGAATCATCAAATCCTCAAAGATATTCAAAATATAAGGATTCACAAATAAACATCAATCAAAAAACAGTTATTCGACATTTTTTTTTCTTCAAATTTTGAATTGGAATTTCGTTTTAGTGTAGTAGCACAACAAAAAATGGAGAAATCTTAAAATCAGTTGCTAGATCATTAATGTAATACATTTTCTATTATAACTAAGGAATTAATATGAACAAAATAAGAATTGAAGAGTAAAATTATTATTATGTACAATGTGAGAAATATAAACGTATATCTACACTAAGATATGTATTTGGATTTATGGTAGAATACATATTTAGATGTGAGAAAAAGTAGATATAACCCATCTCAAATAAAAAATTAATATAAATAACATACAAGTTTATTTGTTTTGGTTTGAAGTTCTTTAATCTCCTTTTCATGAAGTTTACAAGACTCTTGAAGAATATTAATCATTTCTTCCTGGTTAGCAATCTGAAATCATAAAAACCCAGATATTATTGACTATTATCAGGTAAAAACATTTTGATTAAATATTTTTGTTAACAATACTACCAATAAATAAATATTATTTCATTGGTAATTAATTTTATATTTCATTAGTCATGGTTGAATAGCAATGTTGTGTGTATCTCACAAATCATCTTTAATTGCAACCTCAGTGTGTGTTAGTTGCATTTACAAGTGTCTTTCTCTCACAAGTTGAATAAGACATCAACTAGTTTGGGGTCTGAAAGTATTCACTCTGATGATTTCAATTTAATATATTCACAGGATTCTATGATAGAAACAAAACCCACTATGACTCTTTTGCTGTTACAAACCGGCAACTGACAATTTCATTACTTTTTGAATTTCTAAAAGAATACATATTTTCCAAAAAAATAGTATGTATAATCTGGTTACCATGAAAAAAAGCAGTCTTGACTTAACCGATTACAGATAGACCTTATCTTATCAGTTGCACCATAGTAAAACCTGTCAAGCTTAGCTAGCAAGTTTTCAGGGAAAATATAGAGTTCAAGGACATGATAACACCATTGAAAATGCTAAAAGACCAGTGAATAACTAAAAAGCACCATTAAGTTTAGTGTATTTACCACTCCTTCCCGAGCTTTCAAATTTGATGTGGCTGTAGCTAGTTGAGAGTGTAGGGATAATATTTCTTCACTTTTATCCTCCTGTTTTCTTGGCTCCTCCTGATTAAAAAAAAACAACTAAAATATAGTTTCAATAAATATTAGATTTCCTGTGCATCCAGAGCCATTTAGAGAAACCAAGCATGGACCATTATAAAATATCAGAATATCACAAAGAAACCAAGCATGGATCACAATAAGATACCAAAACATGGACTGGAGTAAAATAACAGAATAACACAGAGAAAACCAGCATGGACTGGAGTAAAATATCAGATAACCTCAACACAAACTAGAGTAGAATACAAATTCAAAAGCAATAGAAAAACAGACTATCCCAAAGAAAACAAACAAATTCACATTAAGCCAAAGTACTGTACCAGAAAGATCCAGTCTTTTTTTTCATAACTAAAGGGAAAAAATTGTCATAGTTTGGTTTGGATTTCTTCAAATATTTTACTTATTTACATTTATATGTTTTAAAAATGTGATTTTACACAATTGGCCTTATTTAGAAATACAGTTGAAGTGATGGTTTGAGTGCAATGGCAGATGGCCAATCTCAAACTATTAATAAATCTAATACCAGAAAATCGATCGAAAAAATAAAGGTACCTAATTTTTTTTTAGGTGTAAGAAGTTAAAAGAGCAATTAAGATGCCTACCTTTTAAAATTACATAATTCAAAAATAATATTATAGTAAAATAATAAGCACATCTTAGTAGAATAAGTAGAATAGGATGAAATCTAGTTAGGGAGATTTGCCAGTCACAATCGATCCTCTTGAAGAGAGAGCCATTACCTCTTTGTCCAATGGAAGTAGTGTAAAGTGTGAATTGTCTTCATCTTTTAATTGTAAGAGCCATTTGGGTTTGTTACTTTTATATGTTTATATACAACTTTCATGTACCTTCTTCCAAATATAATACAATTACCTCATTAAATTAAAAGAGGTTTACTTTATAAAGATATACCATATTTATTTGATTCTAAGATGCACATATTTTTCCAATACAAACGTCTCTAAAACAAGGTGCGTCTTAGAATGATTGGAATCTTAGAATCACAGTTATTTGGAACAGAAGACGATATTGTATGGGTAAGTAAAGATAAAGATGGCTCAGGAGAATAAGAATTATATTTATTCAGAAGAATTCATTGTCTACCTATGTTACTATCAATTAGTATAGGTTCATTTTCACTTAGTGCGGCTATTTATCATCATATTGTCGGTTGATTTTAAGTTCGTCAGTAGTCTGTGTAGAAATAAATAAGTCTGGTTCGATATCAGGAGGTAGTTCTTCACGTAAAGTAATGTCACTAACAATATTGTTATGTTCTATATCATCCTCATTTTCAGAATAATTATTACTACTATAATAACTTTATTCATCATCAGATTCGGCATTTAATGAAATTTCATTTATTTCATTTTAAATAACCACACAGTTCATGAACAACTTGGAAATAAAATCATATGACAGCTATAATGAGTTTGCCATAGTTGTTTATGCATGACAGTTAGTTTCAGTTCTAAAGCCAAAAGAATACAGCAAATATTTGTGAGGGAATCATTCTCGTCACATGAAGACGTGTTTACGCATTATTAGGTTGTACAGGTAATTTGATGCAGTCGTGTGTAAGCGATACCAGACAAGAAAGGGTTAAAAATAAGAACTCATGGCAATCATGGCATACACACTTTCTCAAAATGCTATTGCCCCTATGTAAACAAAACCCAACAAGTCATTTTCAGAAATTTTAATCTCATCTTTAGTTAATCTGATCTATTTAATCTTATCTATTTTTTAAATGGTCCGACTTTACTGTCAAAATTGATCCACTGGATCTCTTTACGGAGTCTTCTCAGATAACAAAACGTTCATTAACATGTTCTACAGACACCACGGAACGTTTTCTTGGTACAAAACCTGCCCGGTGAATAGCTGAGAGCCATTTTTGTTTTAAGATTTCATCATTAGGAAATTAAAATGCAGATACTCGTGGGGGTTTGGAATTACTGTAGTTGCTTTTGCAATCAGGAATGCAAGATGACCTGGCCATTACTTGAAATAATAATCCAAATAAAGAATGTAAACATGGAAATTTCACCACGTTATCAGCGAGGTGGAAACTGGCTGTCAGTGCTCTATGATCAGTTTGGGCGCGTCAACTGACATGGCAGTTGGAGGGAAGCCTTGAGAACCATATATCTAGTGCAGACTTGATTTGTCCTCGTTTATATATTCAACCCAAAGTTTCTGTACCTTCTTCTATATATAATATAATTTCCTAATAAAGCAAAAAAAAAAAAATTTTACATAAAGAGGAAAACGCTATTAAGTGTTTTTGGTTTTTTTTTACTTACTATTGATTGTTAATTTGCCATGTAACTAAACGCATCGTTCACCTGATGTAAAAATGTGTAAAATGGGCCTATTCCTAAATCAAGCTATATAGAATCTTGAAATAATAATAATAATCATCATCATCATCATTATCATTATCATTATCATTATTATTATTATTATTAGCACCTCGTCTTACTACCCGTTCGGGCTATACGCACCTACGCTACTGTGTAATGGTAGGGTGATTGTGAGATGAAATGGAGTACTGACAGTTTAACATGGAATCCGAACCACGGTAGAGGCCTGGCATTCCCCACATTCACAAGTTGTGATTAATACACGTCTTGTCAGAGGTGAACGAAGTGTTTGGAAATCAGATAAATCTGTGCCAGGACCAAGGATTGAACCCCGGACCCCAGCAAATAAATCTGACACCTTACTTCTATACTACCAGGTCACACAATCTTGAACTAATAATACTTTTGTGTACTACCTAGATTTCATAGTAACACTAAAGAAGGAGACCCCAAATACCCTTTAAAGATGTAAGGCAAATAAATATATATAATTTTATAAAGCATACCCTAAACTTATAATATTCCTAATAAAATAAAGTCCAAATTCATACCATCCATTTATTAAGTATAAGAATTTGATAACATTGTTTAAAAATATTATTTTATTCTGGATTTGTATAAAGGTGTTGACAAATAATCAGTAGTTACGGTGATGTGTAGTTTAAAAATAGCTTTCTTGTTGATTTCTAAGATTGATGATTGTGTAACCAAAATAACTAATATCTACTTTTTGAAAATAAGCTATAAAGTGAACAAGTAAATACACATTTGATATTAAAATAAGCCTTTATGGCAGTGTTGGTAGTAGAAGTAATAAATCACATAAAAACTTAAATTTAGGTATATATTTTCACCACCATCACCATCATAAACTGTTTTTATTTAGTGTATGGCCAGTCAGTTTAGGGAAATGCCTTCATTTTCCTCTTTCTTAACGCATTGCTTCCACTCTTACTATTAATCTATTCTTCTCCTTTTACTTACACATTTACTGTTATCTAATTCTCCCATTTCTTAATCGATTCACTTAGAGTAAATTTAGTCCTAACTTTAAATCAATCACTCCCTTTGTGATTATTAACTTTTAAATTATCATTACATGTCTATACCCCTTAACTATTGTTTCTTCTAATATCTCATGTACACCCTGTAGCCCAAATCTTGGCCAAATATCTTTATTTCGAGTCCTATTTCTCCTCATAATAGCTAGAATGCTCTTCTGAAACTTCGATCGCATGCCGCCAGCCTTCCTTTTCTATTTTGCATTCATTGTCCAGGTTTTTGTTTGATATGTAACTATGGGTATGAAGAACAACTTATATTATTTACACTTCAGGGGTACATATCTTTTCCATAGCAGGTCTCTTACACACCTGCAAAACTCTCCCCTTATTGCCCTCTTATAATTAGATCTTTCCTTCTAAAATTCCTCAACCAAAGGATGCTTCCAAGATAATGTACATGCTCTTTAATGGTTTCATAAGTACTTCAACCAGTTGTGTAAACTTTCTAGAACTAATCCTCTTCAGTATCAAAACACTCACTTCATTCTTGACCATACTAAATTTCATCCAATTATATATCACTTACTCATTCAATTATTGTAGCTGTTCCTGTACTTCCTCTTACACGTCTCCTCATTTTATTAAGTCATCCACACATGTGTGTTTATTGATTTCATCTTATCCTCATCAACTTTCCTTTCCACTGTATTCATGACCATTTCCATTACAATTATAAAGAAATGGTGAAAAGGCACTCCTTACTTTGAAATAGTCAATCACTCAATTTTGTACACCAACTTTACTGTACTGTACTATATTGTGTGTATCTCAGTTCTTCTTAAAGCAGCTGTTCGCAAAGTTCAATACATTTCTTGAGAACAGCTTTAGAAGTCGTGTCCCTTCTTCATTTCTCAATTACCTTATCTCCACCCTTCCCTGCATTTTACTTCTTAAAATTCTTTGCTATTTTCCTAATACTTTTGATAAACAAATTTTAATCCTATTTTACAGAAAAATAGTAAATAGTATAAAAGTATTTATTCATATCAATACTTAGCAACCATTTAGGTGTAATTATTTCAAATAAATAAAATAAATTAGTATGTTGACTGGTCAATAACTCACCTATTTGAAAATATTTTGGTCATCTTTCAAGATTCATAAATTTTAAATACATAAAATGTACTTGTAATCAGGAATTGACAAAATTCTAGCTTGAAAATAATTACCATGAAATAATTCTACTTATAACATTTACTTTTTCCAATATCTTAATAATGTCCCTTACCTGAGCTTCAAAAGTGGTTATCTTTGCTTTTAATGCTTGAACCTCATCTTGGGCCGCATTCAGTTGCTTAATTGCTAAAGTTGCATTTCCACATTCTTGGTGGATATTTTGAAGTTGTGTGAGCTCTGTTTGTACAGACTTGAGTGAATAAATCAATTTTTGAATATCTTGATTCTTCAAAGACAACTGAAAGCAACATACAAAATATAAATAACCTACTTGTAACAAGGGCCGTGCAAATCTACAATCCAAGAGTGTATCTATTTGTCATTTATACACATAACATCTGGGTACAGATGTGTAAAAAGCATTAACAATAAGAAGGATAAAAACCTTCTTTTCTCTCTGAGGAACATAATAGTGTAAATTTAAGAATGCAAAGGGAGATTCAGAAAGAGCAAAACTTAGTTCAAGAGAATGAGTATTTACAATGTATTTTCAATAAGTGGCAACCTTTATCTCTTTGTTCTTTTGTAATAGTATTATAAGTGTTCAAACGAGTAAAACACATTTTCATGAAAAAAATTATAATAAAAAAAAGAAATTAACACTATTGTTAAATCCATCTGTTACGAATTGTGTTAATTTTATGTGAAAGTTCTTACCGAAGGCCTATTTCGGTAAATGTTTTAAGTCAGTATTAGGCAGGTATTTTATATATAATTAGCTTTTGTAGAAACCTTTACTCGAGTACTAGCATCCCCACCACCTTTTTCTTTCAAAACTTTCCAAAGCTTTCTTCATGCCACACTCCTTGACAAGAGTTAAAAATGCAACCTTGCAAAGTATAAATAAATAATCAAAACTGTTCACAAAATACTTTTTTATAAATTTAATAAACAAACATTAAAGATATCTAGTATAGTAATGTTTAAGATATAGCGATTTGTTTATATGCATATTAATATGAGTAGTAAGCGCTCTAATAATATAGTAATATAGATCTATAAGGAAAACTTCTTTTTGCATTAAGTGGTAATTGTATTATATTTGAAAAAAGATACAGGAAAGGTGGATAGAAAAATATAAAAATACTAAAGAGATTTTCCTTATTGAGATATATTATATACACGCATCCAATGTTTAATTTCTTGTGTTTGCCCTTATGTCATATCTTTTACATGTTCCTATGGAAGTGTTATTTCATTCTTTATGAATTTTCTCTTTCTTCCTTTTATTTTTACTGGTTTCCTCTTATAGGAAATTGCATTGCTCGTTTCACACTCCTCCTGATGAGTTCAGGTAAAATGCAACCTAGGCCATGGGACCGAGCGGTAACGATAAGTTTTTTCAAGAAGCAGCCATTATCCTTTTGTCCAATGGCAGCAATGTAAAGTGTAAACTGTGTTCATATTTTCATAGTAAAAGCCAAATTGTGTTTGTTCCTTTTATATGTTTATATCAACCTTTCCTGTACCTTCTTCCAAATATGATATAATTTACTAATGTTAGCCCCACATCTATATCTATAAAAGCCACTCAGCCACTCACTCACTCACTCACTCACTCACTCACTGATCACTGTATCTCAACAACAAGGCCTAGGAAGCAGAATTTTTGCATGGTGGTTCTTCTTACATTGTAGAGGTTCACTAAGACAGATTAAAAAAAAATCTACTCCTAAAAGAACTAGAATTTGCCTAAAAGATAAACCAATTTATCAGTTTATTTCCAGGGTAACAACACATAGAACGTTGAAATTTTTCATGGGGGTATGTCCCATATGTTAAATGGTCACTAAGAAATGGCTCTCAAAAATATATATATTGTATCAGGCCTAAAACTGGACTGAGATCAAGGGACGTTTATTCCTCCCTATCTCCACATGGTGATTCATCTTCTACTATCTTTTTGCACAATGATTTATCTTTCACTGAAGAGGTGCATTATAGAATGCTTTTTGAAAAATTCACCTTCTAAGCGGCCTAAAACTGGCCTCAGGCCTAAAGTCGTTTATTAGTTTTATTCATCCAGTCTTGGTCAATTTTGATTTTAACAGTTCTGTGGGTTCTGTTAACAATTTTTTTGAGTTCCCTTAGCTACCAGCATTCGTTATTTAAGCATATGACGATTTTTATTTCCAACCTTCTTGTTTCCTTGGATTTCTGTCTCATTGTAATTTTTTTTAAATATAAACTTTGCACTAATCTTTATCTTAAAGTGTTTAGAAATGAAATGAGGCGTATAAGAAATGTTTTAAAATGAATTGAGGTGTGAAATAGATCTATCAATTGTTTTTAATATGTAAGGATTACAGATCAAAGTCAAGTGTACAAATACTTTTGACTGCATGTTTTGATTCCATTAATTTATTTTACAGCATACATGAAGTTGTAACATAATTTATATTCCTTATATAGGATTTAATTTGATCTAAAGCCCCGTATGGATAAATATATTTATTTCAAACCAATAAAAATGTATACACACAAATTAGGCTGGAAAAAAAATTAATATACACAAGTGTAAAACTATTTATGACTGAATTTACCTACTTTTAAGTCATTTTTATCAAAACCCTATGATTTAAGTTCCAGGTTCAGTCAAGTCGCTACTCCACTACTGTAAACCTGTGTCAACCTTTTCTTGCTTTATTTTCTCTTCGTGTCCAATTTAGTTTTTCCGTATATTTTCTATTTCAAAATACCTACTTTTATTTCTGATTCATTTTTATCACAACGTTATAGTTGTGCTACCAGGCTTTCCTTTCTTCTTTAGTATTCCAATTTAAGATAATATTTTTTTAAAATACATACAGTTCATTTTAATGACCTGTTTACCTTGAGTTCCTGTATAGAAGTTCTAAGTCGTTTAAGATGGGTTTTTTTAGAAGTTTTTTTGAGTTCCTGTCAGTTCTGTTTTAGGCTAATGTTCAATCAAGTTTAGAATGTTGTTGAGATAGGAAGGAGTTGTACTCTCGAGATTCTTTTTTTCTCTGCTTCGAATATTTATAGCTGTTTTGCCATAAATTTTCTCGCTGATATTATGTGAGCGGGACACTTTTATACTGATTCTTATTTTGCGACAAATTTTTTATTTGCGTCATCTCCCACATACCTAAAAATACACAGATTATTTTTCATAGCTAACTCTATTTTCCTTTTCTTTTCCCAATACACATTATTAGGCATGGAATTCATTGATATTGACTGCGTATTGGTCCCTCACCATGTTGTGCTTATGAAGGGGGACAGATTGTGTTTTTATTTATGCCCTATCTTACTTGGTGTTTGGCACTGACTCCCTGGCGTCTCAGGTGGGGACCAGTGTCGTACATCACATTTATAACAACTGGCAATGGTTTCAAGAGTTCACTATGATGCCCTATGGTAACATATACAGAACCATGGTTGAATACCAGGCTCATATGCTCCGTTACACCACATACGACACCCAATGTGAAATTTGGGCTGCTGATGAAATATACCCTTACCATCTGGTTGTGTATCGTGATGGTAAGGTTATTGTACAGCCTGAAGAGCCTGTTTGGGGAAGGCCCATATTACGTTTTAAGTGTTCTGGCTGGTCCCATATGTCATCGCATTTTAAGCCGCTCATAACTCAATATGTTCATACACCTCAACAACCACCCATTGTCGTTTGCCCTATCCTTACATCACTAAATGTAACTAGCACAGCAAGTATTGTTGTTCAGCGCTCGCTGTGCTAATAACATAACCAATAATGAATTTCCTTTTACTGTTTTATCTTACCTTACGCTTCCTAAAAACCAGTGTCTTTTTGTTGTGCCAGATGATGATCATAATTTTCCCCTTGTCTCTGAAAACAGTCCCAAAAATCTTCTTCCAATGAGGAAAAATACAGGAAAAAAGTGTCGTGCTAGGTTCACCAAAAGCAAAAAAAAACACCTAAGGAGTCAGTAATAAATGTAATGAAAAAAACCCTATGTTCATAGGGGGTCAGTAGACGCTTATGATGATAAAAATCCAGACATTAATAAGAAGGCTGTTAAGGAGTACACTGCAAAAAATGCTGACGTTCATAGGGAGGCTGTCAGGAAATACACTGAGAAAAATCTTGATGTGAATAGAGCAATAGTCAAAAGATAACACTTGGCAAATCCTGATGTAATCAGAGATTACTATCCAGATACGCAAACAAAAATCCCGAAGTCAATCAAGAAGCTGATAGGAGATACAATGAAAATTAACGACTGATCAAATGGAAAATAATTTTTTTTCAGGATTCAAGTATGACTACAATACAGACTACAGTAATTACGAGGTTCTTTCTTTAAGACAGAAAGTCGAATGCAAGTGGTGTCAAGCAAAAAGTGGAAAGAAGAAAACCCTGGTCTATGTTGTAGCAACGGCAAGTTACATCTTCCTCCAACTGGACAGTCTCATGATCCTCTTCACAGCCTCCTTAATAATATTCATCTCGATTCTCAACATTTTTTGACAAACGTTAAGAAGTACAATGAATGTTTTCAAATGACGTCTTTTGGAGCTAAGGAAGAACACGAGGGAAATTTTATGCCAACTTTTAAAGTTTATGGGCAGGTTTACCACAGGATAAGAAGTTTGTTACCTTCATCACAATCAAAATCCCTCATTTTTACTAATATATTTGGTTGGCAATAATAAAAAAGAGGCAGAAATTCGGTCCAATATCTTCACTGTTCTGAACCCCTGGTTAGTTGGACAGCTTCAATAAATTCTGCATGATCACAATCCTTATATATGAGATTTTAAAACAGCAATGGAGAATTCCCAAGAAGGTCAAGAGTTTAAAACTGTGATTCATGTGGACCAAAAACTTTCAGCTGAACAAAGGGGTCAATATAGCGCGACTACTACGAGTGAGGTGGCTTTGGTGATTGCAGGGCCGGAGTTTGAAAAGCTGGACATCGTTCTTCACAGCAGAGACACTCAGTTGGTGCGGATCAGCGAAACTCACCATGGTTTTGACACTCTTCAGTACCCTCTTATGTTTTGCTGTGGAAAAGATGAATACTCCATCAACATTCCCCAGCTTGATTCAAATTCCAAAGCCCCTCTTAAGAAAAAAGTTTCTGCTTTAAAATTTTACTATTACCGAATCATGGAAAGAAATTGTCAAGAAAATTACATTTTAATTTATCACAGTCTTCTTAATCAGTTTATGATTGACATGTACGCAAAGATACAAACAAAAGGACTGAATTTCACTAGATAAAACCAAAGTAATCTGTGAACAGAAAACTATGTACACCTGCCGGATGCCATGAGTAAGGGAGAAGGGCAAGTTTCTGATCTTGGCAGGTTGTTTGTGTTACCTTCAATTTATACTGGTAGGCCCCATTACAAAAAGAGTGGACTAAGGACGCTAGGACGTATCTATGTCAATATGGTTATCCTCATCTGTTCATCACATTCACATGTAACTCTAAGTGGACTGAGATACAAGAGGCATTAAATGTCGGACAGAAGCCTCAAGACAGACATGACATTATTGTTTGGGTTTGTCGTATAAAACTAAAAGATATGATCCATTTCTTGACTAAAGACTCTATTTTCGGTCATAGTAGGCATTACATGTGCATTGTGGAGTGGCAGAAGTGTGATTTGCTTCTCGCCCACATTTTGCTATGGCTTCAAGATAGATTCATGCCTGCCCAAATCGACAGTGTCATAAGCACAGAGATTTCGGACGAAGAACTTGATCAAGTCCTTCATGAAATCGTAAAGTCTACGATTATTCATGGCTCATGTAGAAATCTGAAGAGAAATTCACCCACCATGTATGATCGGCGGCTCATATAGTACGAGATACACATGTCCACTAACCAATTTACAATCTGGTTACACGAAAAATAGCTGTCTTAACTTAACCGATTACAGAAAGCCTCTATCTTATCAGTTGCACCATTGTAAAAGCTGTCAGCTTATCTTGCAAGTTTTCAGGGTAAATATAGAGTTCAAGGACGTTATAATACCATTGAAAATGCTAATAGACCAGTGAATAACTAAAAAGCACCATTAAGTTTAGTGTATTTACCACTCCTTCCCGAGTTTCCAAGTTTGATGTGGCTGTAGCTAGTTGAGAGTGTAGGGATAATATTTCTTCACTTTTGTCCTCCTGTTTTCTTGTCTCCTCCTGATTCAAACAAAAAACCAAACACTAAAATATAGTTTCAATAAATATTAGATTTCCTGTGCATCCAGAGCCATTTAGAGAAACCAAGCATGGACCACAATAATATACCAAAACATGGACTGGACTAAAAGAACAGAATAACACAGGAAAACCAGCATGGACCGGAGTAAAATATCAGATAACCTCAACACAGACAAGAGTAAAATACAAAAGAAGCCTGGTATGTAGACAAGTAAATACTAGATAATTCCCGTTTGTACCAGAGTAAAATACAAGAATGTACCATTGTAAAATACCAGAAAAGCCCAGTTTATACTAAATTAAAATACCAAAGAGTTTCAGTATGTACCAAAATAAAATAGATAATACCAGTGCATAGAAAAATAAATTAAAAGAGAAGCCCAGTATGTACCATAGAACCGCAGTATATACTAAAGTAAAATACCAGAGAATTCCAGTATGTACCAAAATAAAATAACAGAGAAGCCCAGTATGTATAGAGTAAAATATTATTTTAATTATATGGCAATGACAATAATTCTATGGTCAAATGCTAGATAATTCCTTTGCATACAAATCATTCCATACTCTATACCAAACAACACAAATCAGACCCAAAAAAATAAATTAACCTAGTACCACAGAGTAAATACCAGAGAATACCATTGCAAACCAAATAATTCCAAAGCAATGAAAAAACAGACTATACCAAAGAAAACAAACAAATTCAAATTAAGCCAATGTACTGTATCAGAAAGATCCAACCTTTTTTTCATAACTAAAGGGAACAAATTGTCATAGCTTATTTATATTTTTATGTTTTAAAAATGTGATTTTACACACTTGGCCTTGTTTAGAAATACAGTTGAAATGATGGTTTGAGTTAAATGGCAGATGGCCCATCTCAAACCATTGAGAACTCCAATACCAGGAAATCGCTCGAAAAAATAATTATACCTAATTTTTTTTTTGTGTGTGTTAAGAGCATTTAAGATACCTACCTTTTAAAATTATATAATTCAAATATAATGTTATAGTAAAATAATAAGCATATCTTAGTAGAATAAGTAGAATAGGATGAACTCTAGTTAAGGAGATTTGCCAGTCACAATCGATCCTCTTGAAGAGAGAGCCATTACCTCTTTGTCCAATGGAAGTAGTGTAAAGTGTGAATTGTCTTCTTCTTTTAATTGTAAGAGCCATTTGTGTTTATTACTTTTATATGTTTATATTCATCTTTCATGTAACTTCTTCCAAATATAATACAATTACCTCATTAAATTAAAAGAGGTTTTCTTTATAATGATATACCATATTTATTTGATTCTAAGATGCACTCTTTTTTTCCAATTCAAACGTCTCTAAAACAAGGTGCGTCTTAGAATGATTGGAATCTTAGAATCAGAGTTATTTTGGTCTGAAGATGATATTGTATGGGTAAGTAAAGATAAATTTGGCTCAGAAGAATAAGATTGATATTTATTCAGAAGTTATGAAAAACATACATATTGATAAATAAGATACTATTGTTGTTAGTTAATTGAATTCTGTAATAAAAATAAATATATATATACATAATATTTTAGGTTTTTTTATTTATTTTCTTAAAACCAAAGCTATTTTCCTGTTGGAAGTATAGAAAAATTAAGGTGTGTCTTACAATAGATGGTGACTAAGAATCAAAGAAATACAGTATTATATATTTGCATCCAATAACCATTTCTGTTGTTTGTCCTTTATCTTATTCACTTTATATATATATATATTGTTCATCTTTAGAAATTATCTTTTTTCTACCTTTTGTGCATTTTGATTTCTTATTTTAGGAAGTTGAGTCATGTATTTTACACACACTCCCGATGAGATTCGATATAATGAAAACCAGTTCAGACTATTGGGCGGTAATGATAAATTTTCTTGAAGAAACAATCATTACCTCTTTGTCCAATGGCGGTAATGTAAAGTGTGAAGTGTGTTCTTCTTTTCATTGTAAAATCCATATTGTGTTTGTCCAAAGCCACACTAGATATTAAAACCTCAAGGCTGGTTTTGTGAGATCACAGTACGAGCCCGGCCAGCCGCTACCAACTGCTTGGTGGTATACGACGCTCCCGTGTTCTTGCCACACATTTATTTACCCTACAGCTCAATTTAGAATTAATATGTAATGAGTTCACTTTTACTTTATTGTTGTTTCTTGTGCAAGATACATTTTAGGTTTTTAGTGGGTAATATAAAATAGTCAATATTTTGGACTTACCAAATAGGTTTTCACTAATTCCTACACAAACCAACTACTAAAATGCAATATTTCTGATAACATTCAAGTTAGATACAATAAATGAATAGGCTGATTACAAAATAAATAATGATAAGTAGGCTACTTAATTATTCATAAAGTTAAACTAAAGTTTGTCTGTAAGCCTATACAAATGTAATTTTTAGACAGTTAAACTAAGAACTAAATTTTTTCAATTATTAGTTTTTTGATTATTTATCTTGTGTAACTGAGAATTTATGTTTGGCTTTTACCACTATCACCTTAGTAATTTTGCTGTAGTTGTTTAGAAATATGTTACTAAAAATTAAAACACATTTCTAAATAAATACCTCATAAATTGTTCCACAAGGTTTACAGGAGTCAACATTTACATTTTCTAAAGCATCCATTACTAGTTCAATCAAATTATTTCTTTGGGATTGGCAGGCTAGAAATAATGCCCCATATCTCTCACCAAAAACTAAATTGAAAACTTTAAATCCTGTAACTAAAATCTTAGTGACAAAGTCGAAAGGATATTTTAGGGACCCTCAGTCAATAACATTGAAGTAACTATTTTATTGGCATGAAAGAACTTCTGAATGTACATTTTCCCATAACCCTTTTGATACTAACATTCTAACAAACAGAATTCATGCACAGACTAGCTTACTAAGCATATTGAGGGTATAAAGGTCTATGCCCATGGTTTCAGAAATTATGGGTGTGTACAAAAGTCTGTCCGTTTACCAGTACACTTTAATAATATTTTTATTTTTGGTCATAAGAAAAGTAACTTATTAATGTGTAAATCTCATTTAAATCTCCATCCTTTCAAATTTGAACTTGGTGAAAGCAGAGTTGTGGTGGAAACTTGTTCATAATATCTATTAGTTTCAACTACAAAGATTTTAACAATTCCATTTGTAAGAAGTGGTTTAAAATAGCCCGCAAAATGAGTTTCATCAGTAAAAATATTATATTGTATGCGGGAATTAGAATCACCAAAATAATTATTGATAGGGTTGAATTCATTGTCAGACTAGGTTACTATCAATTATTATAGGTTCATTTTCACTTAGTAGGGCTATTTATCGTCATATTGTCGGTTGATTTGTAAGTTTGTCAGTAGTCTGTGTAGAAATAAGTTAGTCTGGTTAAATATCAGGAGGTAGTTCTTCACGTAAGGTAACGTCACTAACATTATTGTTTGGTTCTATATCGTCCCCATTTTCAGAATAATTATTACTCCTATTATAACTTTATTCATCATCATATTACACATTTAATAAAATGTCATTGATTTAATTTTCAATAATCACACGGTTCATGAACAACTTGGAATTAAAACTAGATGACGTCTATGACGGGTCCGCCATAGTTGTTTATGCATGGCCGTTAGTTTCAGATCGGTTGTATCATGATTTTCAAGGTGATATTGTCTGTAAACTGAAATATATTGATAGTGTTAATGGTTCATTTTAAAGCCAAAAGAATCTGCACATATATGTAAGGGAACCATATTTGCCGACTTGAAGACGCGTTTATGCGCCATTAGGTTGTACAGGTAATTTTATGCTGTCATGTGTAAGCGATACAAGACAAGAAAAAGTTAAAAGTAAGTACTCAGGGCAATCATGGCATACACACTTTTTCAAAATGCTATTGCACCTATGTAAACAAAACCCAACAAGTCATTTTCAGAAATTTTAATCTTATTACAAAACCTGCCCGGTGATTAGCTGAGCGCCATTTTTATTTTAATACTTCATCATTAGGAAATTGAAATGCAAATACTCGTGGGGGTTTGGAATTATTGTAGTTGCTTTTGCAATCAGGAATGCAAGATGACCTGGCCATTACTTGAAATAATAATCCAAATAAGGAATGTAAACATGGAAATTGCACCACGTTATCAGCGAGGTGGAAACTGGCTGTCAGTGCTCTATGATCAGTTTGGGCGCGTCAACTGACATGGCAGTTGGAGGGGAGCCTTGAGAACCATATATCTAGTGCAGCATTGGTTTGTCCTCGTTTATATATTCATCTCCAAAGTTTATGTACCTTCTTCAAAATATAATATAATTTCTTCATAAAGCAAAAAGAAATTTTACATAGAGAGGAAAACACTATTAAGTATTTTTGTTTTTTTTTTACTTGCTATTGTTAATTTGCCATGTAACTCGACATATCGTTCATCTAATGTAAAAATGTGTGAAATGGGCCTATTCCTAAATCAAGCTATATAGAACTTTAAACTAATAACTCTTTGGTGTACTACCTAGATTTCATAGTAACACTAAAGAAAGAGACTCCAAATACTGTTTAAAGATGCAAGGCAATTCAAAATATATAATTTTATAAAGCATTCCCTAAACTTATAATATTCCTAATAAAATAAAGTCCAAATTCATACCATCCATTTATTAAGTATAAGAATTTGATAACATTGTTTAAAAATATTATTTTATTCTGGATTTGTATAAAGGTGTTGACAAATAATCAGTAGTTACGGTGATGTGTAGTTTAAAAATAGCTTTCTTGTTGATTTCTAAGATTGATGATTGTGTAACCAAAATAACTAATATCTACTTTTTGAAAATAAGCTATAAAGTGAACAAGTAAATACACATTTGATATTAAAATAAGCCTTTATGGCAGTGTTGGTAGTAGAAGTAATAAATCACATAAAAACTTAAATTTAGGTATATATTTTCACCACCATCACCATCATAAACTGTTTTTATTTAGTGTATGGCCAGTCAGTTTAGGGAAATGCCTTCATTTTCCTCTTTCTTAACGCATTGCTTCCACTCTTACTATTAATCTATTCTTCTCCTTTTATTTACACATTTACTGTTATCTAATTCTCCCATTTCTTAATCGATTCACTTAGAGTAAATTTAGTCCTAACTTTAAATCAATCACTCCCTTTGTGATTATTAACTTTTAAATTATCATTACATGTCTATACCCCTTAACTATTGTTTCTTCTAATATCTCATGTACACCCTGTAGCCCAAATCTTGGCCAAATATCTTTATTTCGAGTCCTATTTCTCCTCATAATAGCTAGAATGCTCTTCTGAAACTTCGATCGCATGCCGCCAGCCTTCCTTTTCTATTTTGCATTCATTGTCCAGGTTTTTGTTTGATATGTAACTATGGGTATGAAGAACAACTTATATTATTTACACTTCAGGGGTACATATCTTTTCCATAGCAGGTCTCTTACACACCTGCAAAACTCTCCCCTTATTGCCCTCTTATAATTAGATCTTTCCTTCTAAAATTCCTCAACCAAAGGATGCTTCCAAGATAATGTACATGCTCTTTAATGGTTTCATAAGTACTTCAACCAGTTGTGTAAACTTTCTAGAACTAATCCTCTTCAGTATCAAAACACTCACTTCATTCTTTACCATACTAAATTTCATCCAATTATATATCACTTACTCATTCAATTATTGTAGCTGTTCCTGTACTTCCTCTTACACGTCTCCTCATTTTATTAAGTCATCCTACACATGTGTGTTTATTGATTTCATCTTATCCTCATCAACTTTCCTTTCCACTGTATTCATGACCATTTCCATTACAATTATAAAGAAATGGTGAAAAGGCACTCCTTACTTTGAAATAGTCAATCACTCAATTTTGTACACCAACTTTACTGTACTGTACTATATTGTGTGTATCTCAGTTCTTCTTAAAGCAGCTGTTCGCAAAGTTCAATACATTTCTTGAGAACAGCTTTAGAAGTCGTGTCCCTTCTTCATTTCTCAATTACCTTATCTCCACCCTTCCCTGCATTTTACTTCTTAAAATTCTTTGCTATTTTCCTAATACTTTTGATAAACAAATTTTAATCCTATTTTACAGAAAAATAGTAAATAGTATAAAAGTATTTATTCATATCAATACTTAGCAACCATTTAGGTGTAATTTATTTCAAATAAATAAAATAAATTAGTATGTTGACTGGTCAATAACTCACCTATTTGAAAATATTTTGGTCATCTTTCAAGATTCATAAATTTTAAATACATAAAATGTACTTGTAATCAGGAATTGACAAAATTCTAGCTTGAAAATAATTACCATGAAATAATTCTACTTATAACATTTACTTTTTCCAATATCTTAATAATGTCCCTTACCTGAGCTTCAAAAGTGGTTATCTTTGCTTTTAATGCTTGAACCTCATCTTGGGCCGCATTCAGTTGCTTAATTGCTAAAGTTGCATTTCCACATTCTTTGTGGATATTTTGAAGTTGTGTGAGCTCTGTTTGTACAGACTTGAGTGAATAAATCAATTTTTGAATATCTTGATTCTTCAAAGACAACTGAAAGCAACATACAAAATATAAATAACCTACTTGTAACAAGGGCCGTGCAAATCTACAATCCAAGAGTGTATCTATTTGTCATTTATACTCTGGGTACAGATGTGTAAAAAGCATTAATTATAAGAAGGATAAAAACCTTCTTTTCTCTCTGAGGAACATAATATTGTAAATTTAAGAATGCACAGGGAGATTCAGAAAGAGCAAAACTTAGTTCAAGAGAATGAGTATTTACAATGTATTTTCAATAAGTGTCTACCTTTATCTCTTTGTTCTTTTGTAATAGTATTATAAGTGTTCAAACGAGTAAAACACATTTTCATGAAAAAAACTAATAAAAAAAAGAAATTAACACTATTGTTAAATCCATCTGTTACGAATTTTGTTCATTTTATGTGATAGTACTTACTGAAGGCCTATTTCGTTGTTTTAAGTCAGTATTAGGCAGGTATTTTATGTATAAATAGCTTTTGTAGAAACCTTTACTCGAGTACTAGCATACCGACCACCTTTTTCTTTCAAAATTTTCCAAAGCTTTCTTCACGCCACACTTCTTGACAAGTGTTAAAAATGTAACGTTGTAAAGTATAAATAAATAATCAAAACTGTTCACAAAATACTTTTTTATAAATTTAATAAACAAACATTAAAGATATCTAGTTTAGTAATGTTTAAGATATACCTGTTTGTTTATATTCATATTAATATGAGTAGTAAGCGATCTAATAATATAGTAATATAGATCTATAAGGAAAACTTATTTTTGCATTAAGCATATACAGAACCATGGTTGAGTACCAGGCTCACATACGACACCCAATGTGAAATTAGGGCTGCTGATGAAATATACCTTTATCATCTGGTGGTGTATCGTGATGGCAAGGTGATTATACAGCCTTAAGAGCCTGTTTAGGGAAGGCCCATATTATGTTTTAGGTGTTCTGGTCCCATATGTCATCACATTTTAAGCTGCTCATAACTCAATATGTTCCTCCACCTCAACAACCACCCATTGTCGCTCGCCCTATCCTAACATCACTATATGTAACCAGTCATGCAAGTATTGTTGTCTAGCGCTCTGCAAGTATTGTTGTCTAGCACTCTGCCAATGACAAAACCAATAATAAATTTCCTTTTACTGATTTATCTTACCCTGCTCTTCTTAAAATCCAGTGTATTTTTGTTATGGCTGATGAAGATCTGAATTTTTTCCCCTTGACTCGGACAACAATTCCAAAGACCTTCTACCAATGAGAAAAATAAGAAGAGTAAAAAAGCATCGTGCTAGATTCACCAATAGTATAAAATTTTAGCTTATATAGCTC
This sequence comes from Timema monikensis, assembly GCA_902151445.1. Taxonomy (NCBI): domain Eukaryota; kingdom Metazoa; phylum Arthropoda; class Insecta; order Phasmatodea; family Timematidae; genus Timema; species Timema monikensis. The sequence goes on along the minus strand of CABFVZ010000291.1, from coordinate 258,862 downwards.
CCATATCATTAGTATTTGATTTTTACACACATTTATTTTCTTGAAACACACCTAAATCAGTCAACATCTCACCAACGTACCAACACTTAGTGTCCTTCACGACGACTTTTGTAAATTTGTTTGTTTAATAATTTTTATTTCTTTTATGAATTCATTATTGGATAGCAGTATTTCTCGTCTATTGTAATTCTTTAATATTATTTTGTCCTCGTGCTTCTTTAATTTAGTTTTACAGTTACCATGATCATGACACCTATGTATTTAAACATGTCGGAATGAGTGTTTCAGCGTCTTTTCAATGATGAAAATGCAAAAAGGAGTAATAGGACAAGAAATAACAGATAAGACTTCCGTTTCAAATTGGTTAACCTATAAATTAAAATGTTATACTTTTCAACTCTATTACCTATCTATACTTTAAACATGGTTTCATTATATATTGCATATCTTCAAGTCATTGTATATTAATACTTAATCATTTAATCATAACTTATTTGCAGATGTTCACCTTTTGATCCTAATTTTTATAATTTGAATTCTGAATTTATATGAACTTGAACATTGTTATGTCTAACCTATTTTGTTATCTGTAAGTTTTAAAATATTTTTAACCTGTTTCAGGCATTTTGGGCTTATCGTCACCTTATATACTGCTAAATTGATGATGATTTATTTATTAAATGTGTAATGTTCATTATTCGACAATATGTTATTACTATAAGTTAACCATTATACATTTTGATCTGCAAATTTATTTTATAACATCAATAAACTTAACAAATCTTATCAATCAACTCTTTCTATATATTTTCGAGCAATATGTCTAAGTCTTAAATTATAAATCAAATTCACTCCTCACTTTCAACTTGTTTAGAATGTTTTCTAAAATGGTTCACACAATAAGGCTTTTATCTCAAAAAGCAAAAAGAGGTTTTCCTTAAAGAGAAAATGAATCAAGAGAAATTACAACAAATCAGTTAAAACAGTCAATGGTAACTACTGAAAACTAAAAACTGATATTTGTGTGTGTGTATTAAAAAAATATATAAATACCTGATTCTCACAACATTCAAGTTTAGAAAGAAGGAGTGTGTTCTGATTGATCAGGGACTCAGACTTGAGGAGCTGTGGCAATTTCTGGAACAACAAACAATGGATAATTTGATGAAAATAAGTTTAATCAAGAATGTAACATCCTAACAAAGGTAATTATATCTTCAAGAGATTAAATTTAAACAAATTAAATGGTAGCTTTGTGAACTTTTATGATTTTAGATTATATTTTTTGTGAATTAATTATTATTAATTTATTATTGCTTTTCAAGGGACCTTAATGTAATTGTAGGTTCAAAACCACTTTTACTTTGCAGGCTATATTTACACAGGAATTTATCCTGGGTAATTTAAAGGGCTCACCTACAGGAAGGGAGTGAAGAATTGATCGGGGGCTGGGGTCTTAATCCTCTTAAGACCTAGTTGAAATTTTAAAATGGCATATATTGATATATCTTGGTTACTCTAATGATACACTTTAAAATATATGAACCATTCAACACAAAATCTAGTTTTTATACTTTGGTAAAAAAAACTCTTATAAAATATTGCCATATTTTTATGTATAGGTATTTTGTTTAACGTGATTAGGTCCTTGCATTAACTATGTTTAATTTGTGTGTTTTATATATATATATATATATATATATATATGGAAATGGTATATAATGGAAATGGTCATAAATAAAATGGCAAGGAAAATAGGAAGGGGAGAGATAGAAAGAAATAATGTTTGCTGTGACTTGATTGTATGGGGTGAGAAGGAAGAGTAAATACAGGAAAAGCAACAAAATGAAGAAATGAAAGAGTTTGGAGTGAATTTTAGCATAGCCAAGTGTGAAGTTATATGTAGTAACAAGAAAGAGGATAAAGAATAATGATGGATGGAGTAGAGCTGATAAACTTAAGAGTGTAAAATATCTTTGAATAATGATTGAGGTGAGGAGTGGTATTAGAGAGGATCTAATAAGCATAAGACAGGAGAGTTTTTTTATAGGTGTGTAAGAGATATGCTGGGGAGAAGAGAGGTGCACTTGTAGTGTAAGGAAGTGTTGTACAGAGCATACTATTTACCCATTGTGACACATGCAGTAGACAGTGAATGTATGAGAGACTAGGAAAAAGGAGGCCATGTGAATGAAGTTTGTGAGGAGAATGTTAGCTGTCATGAGGAGAAACAGGATTAGGAATAAAGTTGTCCTGGCAAGAGTGGGGGTGCATGAAGTACATGAGATAGTAAAGAAAGCAAGGTTGAGATGGTATGGTCATGTACGTAATGAGAAAAAGAAAGCAGAGAATACCTAAGAGATAGATGGAGATGAAGTATGTAGGAAAACGACCACAAGGGAGACCAAGAAAGAGATGGGAGGAGCAGCTAACAGAATATTTGCAAGTGAGAAGAGAAGAATGGAATCAATTTAAGGAGGAAAAATAGTTTAAAGAAAGCGTTAGATTAAGGGATTTTACTAACCTGACACAACCCATGCTGGAAACAGTTGATGGTAATGATGATAATGATGAGTTTTTAATGATAACTGTAATGTTTACAGCTAGACCTCCTACCCTCGGCATAAAAACATTATTCTACTTCAAGGGACATGGTCGAATAAACTTTTTTATAAAAGTTAAAACAGTTTTTTTAAATTCAAGAATTACTTTGACCCAATAAATGAGCCCAAAACTTTTAACTGTGTATGCACTTTAACAGTTTGATTTAGTTGTCTTGGTAAAAATGAATCAAAACAAACCAACTATTTTAATGAATATAATATAAATATATACAAATTATCTAACTTTTTAATCTAAAATTTGAAGCTATTTTCCCACTAGAGATAAGCTTGGCCACTTAAAATCCCAAATAAATATTAAACTGATTACCAGAAAAGTAATGACATTTTGAAATAAAAAATACTTATTTGTATGAGTTAAAGACAAATAAAAGTGATTAAAGAGTTTTATGTTAATTTCTTACAAGCTAGCACAGCCTGTTGCAGTCTTCTAAGATAATAAGCAAGTAATAAAACTAAAGATCCTTGTTTTTATTCTGATATAAATACTTGATAATATAAAACTATCAAATACAAATAAGTATGTAAGTTTATTAATTAGGAAACTTACCTGCTCTTCCAAGGTTTGAATCATGTCTTGAGAAGACTCCAGCTCTGCCCTCATTTGGGACAAATTGTCTTGCAGTTGCTGAATTTTTTGATTGTTGACGCGTTGGTTTTCTTCCACCACAATCCTCCACTCCTGACACACAACACAGATTGTGTCATAGTGAAAACTGGGCAAGCTGAGATCCCCCAAAGTTAGTCTCTGTTTAATGGTTTCATTCCATCACTAGCCTTTGTTCATGATCTCCAAAGCAAATGAGTGAGACTGTCACAGTGACAATTGAGCAAGCTGATATCTCCCAATGTTAAACTATATTGGCTGGTTTTAGTGTTGTATTGTCAAAAGAGGCCAAATTAGTTTCATCTGGCAAGATTATTCATAGAGCATTTACATTTGTTTAGGAAATTGTTGATGTATTTATATTAGACTAGCTTTTGCCCATCGCGGCTTCGCCCGCAATAATTGATAAAATCTTTTAATTTTTAACTAAACTGTTTTGGTCATAAATCAAACATTATTTTTTTCAAATTTTTCAAATATCTATGCATTTTTCTCAGTTTTAGCTGTACATAATTTTGCCGTATTTTAATTTTCACTTTTAAATAATTCATAATAAAATAAATATATATTATTTAAGTTATCAATTATAAATTTTTGATTTTTGATTTTTACCTTCATAATTATTAATATAAATAAATAAATAAATGAAATAATATTTTTTTCGAAATATATAGCTAAAAAAATCACATTTATTATTTATTAGTATGAAACTTCGTCACACTAATTACTATTTACTTTAATTACAAAATATTAAATCACAAATTCTTAAATAACATCATTTCAATCACATTATAATCATATATTTATTATTATTTAAGATCAAAGGTTGGGAATAGTCCTATATGTTATTCCAGGACATATTCTACCAACGTACAAAGTTTCGAATCCGTTCAGCAGTTTTGGCGTGATTGAGCAACAAACATCCAAACACACAAACTTTCGCATTTATAATATTAGTAAGAAGTAAGATAGTAGCTCACTTACTAATGACAAAATTATATCGTCTTTATTTATATTCCCTTCTCATTATTTGATAGGAGTTTAATCTTCTATGATGACATGTTTTGGCAACAGAATATTATTCTGATCATCAATATTAACACCGAAACATGTTGTCATAGAAGACTAAGCTACTATCATATAAGGAGTAAGGAATGAAATTAAAGAAGATATAATTTAGTAATTTATTACTCCTTATCAAATCAAAATGAATGGTTGTAAGTTTGAGTCGACAATAGCAGATATTTGTTTTATGGATGAGAAACATTCCGATACTATTTATCAGCCTGAAGGTGTCTGTATGCTATTATATATTTTTTGTAGCATGATGTAGAATTTAGGCATGAAGGATTTAGGGGGGGGGGGGGT
>CABFVZ010000291.1:228078-254253 GCA_902151445.1 Timema monikensis | reverse complement strand
GGGTTAAGATGTTTGAATGTTCTTTTAGACAAGCCTTGTTGGATAAAATGTTTTAGAGTTCTTTGAATTCTTGGGCTAGATCATGATCAATATGAATCTAGCTGCTAGTGTTAAGTTTATTTAGTCAACAACAAGTTTTTGTAGTTGGGGTTTTAATTCTGGTAAAGTGTACTGAGAGTTATTTTTCCTTTAATGGTTTCTCACTCATGTGCAACACAAATTAAGTTACATCTAACTTTAATTCTATCTTCCTAATCCATAAATTACCCTCTTAGTGGAACTATATGCGGCTTTCCTGTATGGTCCTACATGGTCAAAAATTAGCTTCTAATTTGTTTGATATGAAACTTAATTAAAGTTTCTTAGATATAGCTATGCAAGCACCAATAACATTTTTGTCTTACAGAAGCAGTATTTTTTATCATGATGTTGTATTCATCTCTAAGGGTTTGGATGGATTCCTTCAAGACTTGTATTAGTTGGTCCTTTGCTTTAACCTGAAACATTTAAAAATAAAACATTTTCAAAGTTTGCTAGCTCAATACCTGGGTATGTAGTTAATATTTTTTTAAATAGATAAATCATTATTTAATACATAGTTAAGTATTTGTATGTATTTAGTTATATCTCTCCATAATCTCTTCTAACTTATCCATTTCTACTACCTCCTCCTAATACAAGGAAGAATCATTAATTCAAACAATTTGGAACATGCTTATCTTAAAATTCGTTCAAAAGATTATTCATTGTAGCTTATAATTTATATATATATATATATATATAATTTGCCTGGCAGCATGGTCTCATAAATGTTCCTTAACCCGGTCAATGGGACATAAGAGGTCGAGAGCTTTCTCCGAGTCCATGTTTGTACAACTTAACATACGCTTCCATGTAGTTGGGGTGGGCAATGGCATCAACAATGCGGCAACTTGACGGCTGCAGTAAGGTCGGTGGTGGCTAAGTTCTGTAAGGACCCAGTGACGTGGGGTGTATCACGTTCCCCTGCACCGGGTTACGTGGCTGATACTGGACAGCAGCGGTATCAGGATTGAGTTGAGGCACAGAGCAAATAATGCTCAAGATGGTTCAAGATCAAACAGCCAAGTGCGTGGCCATTTGGAGTGGTAGTTTGGCTGTGGTGCTGCGGCATGGATAAGAAAAGAGAAAACTGACATACTATATTGTCCCTGAAAAGGAAACAAAACCAATTATGGCTCTTTCTGGGGTAATTTTATAAGCCATTGAGCCACCTCATTTTTTAACATATTTCTGGGGTAAGAAATTCTGGAGGTAAACTAGACCCCTTTTCAATCTCTGAGTGGGGACTACTTCAGTGGGAGTGATCAACAAAGAATCCTCAACTAAAAATTTCCCTTTCGGCATAGGAACCTGGAATGTAAGGACGATGAGAAGGGCTGGAAAATATGAAAATGGAAATGCAAAGGTGAGGTGTGAACATTGCGGATTTAAATTAAATCCAGTCAAAAGATCAATGCAAAATAGTTTCTGAAAATTACACAATGTTCTTTTCAGGTGGAGATAGTGCAGAAACAGGAATGGCAATAGTGATGAAGAATGAAGTAGTGAAAAGTGTCACTAAAGTGATGTATTAGAATTATAGATTAATGTTTGTGAAATTAAATGCTCAATCAGTGGATATTTTGATAGTACAAGTGTACAAGCCAACAATTGATCACGATGATGTCGATATTGAATAAATATATGATGAAATTGAAGCAATTACTCAACATGAAGGAAAAGGGAATGTGAACATCATCATAATGGGCGATTGGAACAGTGTGGTCATAGAAGGATGGGAGCAGAATGTCAAGGGGCCACAAGGACTGGAGAAGAGAAACAACAAAAGGTAGATACTCATCAAATTCTACCAGCGGAATGACCTGATGGTGAAAAACACCTAGTTCAAGAAATGGAAGACAAACTATACCATACACATGGAAGAACCGAGGAGATAATAGCTGATACCAACTAGACTACAACCTTGTCAATCAGCAAATCAGGAATGGAGTTAAGGATGTGAAGACATTACCAGGTGCTGCCATCGACTCAGACCACAACCTGCTGGTGGCGTACATTGAAACAAGCCTAAAAATCATCAGAAAATGAGCAAGAGAAAACCGAGGTGGGACTTAGATAAATCAAGAATCAGGCATGACATCATGAGAAATTCAATAGAACAAAAAATAAGTGAGGTGACAGAAGAGTATAAGTGCGAGAGAGAAGTGGAATAGTGTTAAGAATTTTTTTTTGATGGTGCTAAATGACAATGTTTGAAAGAAGTCTACAAATGAGGATATAAAAGGCTAAACAACAAGAGAAAACGACAAAGTGAGGAAAGGCTATATAGATAAGACATGCTATAAGATTATCAAACTGCAGAGAAAAGGAAGGTATGACCTCATACAACAGAAAGAAAAGGAACTGGCAGGGAATGAAAACAAAGGTGTGCAAACAATAGGAGTAGAAAACCCCAAAGGTCAGATGGTGACAAATAATAAAATATTCTTACGATTTGGGAAAGATGCATAGATAAACTGTATGACAAGGAAAATCGACCAGGAAACTTCGAGATTTAAGCAGAAGAAGAGATAGAGGAAGACGAAAGGGAACAAGCATTTTAAAGAGTGAAGTGAATAGAGCCATAAAGGAAAAGTGAAGAAGTACAGCTGCTGGAGATTATGACATACTAGATGACCTTCAGAAGGAATTGGAAAACAATGGATTAATGTCCCTGACAAAACTTATAAATAGGATCTACAAAATAGTAGAATGTCCAAAGTATTTATTAAATGTAAGCATGGTGGCTCTAAAGAAGAAGAAATCAAGCAAAGAAATTCAATGACCAGAGGAACATCAGCCTCATTTTTCATGTGGGGAAGATTGTGGCAAGAATATGCAACAGGTGACTGGAACATAAAATATAAAGTGTGATGGAAGATCAATTTGTATTCAGAAAAGGAATCAGAGATGCCATTTGTATGTTGAAAATAATTTCAGAAAGAATGCTGTAAGTCAAGGTAGAAGTATGCATTGGTTTAATCTACTGGTAAAAGGCGTTCGTTGGAGTGAAATGGAAGAAACTGATGGAGATACTCAAGAAGATCAGCATCAAATGGAGGGCAGAAGGCTGATATAAAACCTGTACCTGGGACAGCAAGTGAAGGTGAGGGTGAATGATGGAGAGATCAACAGAGTAGAGATAGGAAGAAGAGTGGTGAGAGAGAGAGATATGCTGTTTGTCACCCAGTCTGTGCAACTTGTATGGAGAGTGGCTGGTCAGGAAAGCCCTAGTGCAGGGATCATCAACCTTTTAGTAGTATTGTGACAAAATAATATTGCCAATACGCTCAGAGTGCCAAAAACCTAAACCCAACCAAATTGTTTATATTTCTATACTAGCTATTTAGTGGAGCTATTAAAACACATTTAAGTTGATCTTGTAAAATGTGAATGTAACATGTTTCTAAATCAAATAGACCTACATTAAATAACTACTGTTTCATGAATATTTAATATTTTAATATGGGCCTAAATCATATAAATCAGAATAGATACAAAAGTTATAAATGTGTTTTGCAAAATTTAAGTTATCAAGAAATTATCATGAAATTTTGAAACAAAACAATTGAATCAATGAAACACAAAACATGTTAATAAAATGATTATCCACATGAATAGTTTTAAATGAAGATAAAGGTTTTACATTATTTGTATTCAAATCACTCAGCATGCCAATGAAAGTAATTTCAAGTGTCACTCTTGGCATACATGTCAAAGGTTGTTGATCCATACCGTAGAGGGAGGGGGACATTTCAGGATAGCGCATCAATAACACAATAAAATACACAGATGATCTGGCATTGCCGCCAAAGATAAAGATGAGTTGCAGGAAATGATGGGCCAGCTGGTGGAGATAAAGAGAAGATATGGCATGGAGACCAACAATAAGAAGTCAAAAGTGATGATGATTTCAAAAAATGAGGAGCCACTAAAAACTAAAAATTGAAAACCAGGAGTTGGAAAATAGAAAAGTTCAAGTAGTACCTGGGAAGTCTGCTGAAAAAGGATCCATAATACACCAAGAAAATCAGGTCAAGGATTACCATGGGAAAGGAAGCTTTCGACCAGAAGAGGTTACTGATGACCAGCAAGTAGAGTTTGGAACTGATAAAATGCTACAATTGGAGCATCACACTGTATTGCGCAGAAACTTGGACTCTTCGGAAGATGTAAAATAAATACTTGGAAAGAAGAAAACTCTGGGAGCTAAAAGAGGAAGCATAGTATATGGCGCATCAGCGGTTTAAGTTCACTGACAAAAGGAATGGACATGTTGTGGGACAGAAAAAACCTAATAATAACAACATATAAGTGTTATCAGAGAGTTACATTTTAGAAGGAGTAATGCTTATCTGTCTATTAAGTGGATAGCAAATTATTTTCAAAATGGGTTTGTGTCTAAAAATCGACTAAGAAAGGTATTTATTGTTTAGTTCAGTGATGGCCAATTTTATTTTTCAGATGTGCCACTATTTGCACTAAGAGCCTTGGTCACGCCCATCAAATACAAAATCTCTAGCCTGACATTACCTTTGTACCCCCACCATCTTTCAAAAATTTACTAGACCTATCTATAAATTGTGTGTGTGTGTGTGCGTGCGTGTGTGTGTGTGTGCGTGTGTGTGTGTGTGTGTGTGTATTTTATTCTATACAAATTACCCATTTTTATAAATGAAATGTTTCTTTTTGCAGAAAATTGTTTTACATACTATCTTCAAATTTGAATATCTGTGTGTGTGTGTGTGTGTGTGTGTGTGTGTGTGTGTGTGTGTGTGTGTGTGTGTGTGTGTGTATATATATATATATATATATATATATATATATATATTTGATTCCTGATTGGATTAGGAAGGCTTGTTTCTGTTTCTTTAAGATACAATATTAGAAAAAGGAGCGAAAACAAGAAAAAAAACCTATTAGAATATTCATAGTAAGAAGAGCTAATTTTATGTTTCAAGAGTACAAATTCCAAAAATAATACATATTTATACTGGTTCACACATCATAGTTGTACGATTAGGTTTTATCAAAAGTACTAGACATTGTGTCAAAAGTTATTATGACCGACCACTTTGTAAAAGCAAAATTTGCGAGCGCAAATATTTACCTAGTAGAGTGACGTTAAGTTGCGCAGACATTTTACTTGTCCCTTGGTTTGCGTTACGAGGTTATGTGTGCTAAGTTTTATAGTTTATTAGGTGTTTTGTGTTACTTAATTTAAATTTGCCTTCTCACTAGCCCTATATAAAAATCTCAAAAAGTGTTTCTCTATGTTTCACATAATCTAACTTTAAATAGGCCTATATCATAATATAGGCCAAGAGTGGGGATAGTACGCTTACACTTAATGTTAAAAGAATATTTTCTTTGAAGCATACCACTATCAAAATGCATTATTATTCACCAACAACATACAGATAATTGGGACATTCCAATATTAAGATTAATTATTCATAGGTTTTATAGTAGGTAGAAGTTAATTAGGCTTCAACATATTTGGGATGTTAGTAGTCTATTGACCCACCTAATAGGGCAACATTGACCAAGACGTTAGTCTCTTATTCTATAACTAAACCTTTACTAACTATACCCTATTAGTGTAAAACATATGGACAGACCAGTTGACTAGACAATAAAAAGGTAGGCCTAATCTGTTTAAGATGCCTCAACAAAACTTTAATAATGTGATCCTATTTAAACTGAATCATACAAACAGTAGTAATTACTATCCACACTAATGTGAGTAGTAGGCCTACGAAATATTGCAGCCAAGACTTAAAATAACCAAAATAGACCCTAGCTTAATGTTTAGGCCTACATGTGGTTTGGTTTAGGCCTCGGTTTTTTAACCATTAAAGGTTTACTAAATTTATCTGAAACCGATGATTAGTAGCTAGACCTGGTTATCCTGAAGTGAATAAATTGCAAACTACTCATTATAAATAAATATAATAACCTTATCTTCATAGATACTTGACCAAAGTCTCTAGAATTCCCTTTAATTAAAAGGTGCATTTTATTACTTTTAACCATCCAAACCACCCTCTTGTTCACTTTATTGTTAACTTAGTAGGCCGATTGGGTATGACTGCCCATTGTTTTGACATTAATTTGTCAAAAATATTCAGTTCTTGAACGCTTTCATCAACTTCAAATAACTAGTTTTATTTCATAAGATCTCACACAACATATTACACTTGTTCCAGTATCAACATGAATATATGAAGAATAAAGCATAATGTCGTAAAGCATACAAATTACAAAAATGTTGTTTCTTTATTGGCCAACTTCTCATACTAATTCATTTCCCTGTGTGACATTATTATTTGAATGCATATTTCACATAGTGATTTTTTGACTAGAATATGTTGTGTGTATTGAATAATGTAGGCCTAGTATTTTTTCATTTCAAACCGTAGGCAAATAAAATTATGCAAGAGATGTATTAAATTGAGCTAGGTTAAATCTTTCTTTCAAATAAGGTGACTGTGATCAGCTATTTGAGAAAATAAAAATATATGAATAATGTTCAATCATGAACACTAGCATTCTTGAACTATATTTCCCTAATTTCAAGCCTCTACCTTCTTAAAAGGTATAATTCTTAGGAAAAGTGTTGCCAACTGTTAACACAAACTGATTGTATTATGTGTGTTGAAGCTAGAAGCAAATATGAAGCTAAAACTAGCGGAATATACAAAGAGTGGTGGTCATAGTAACCCAATCGCTATCTTTTCCTCGAAAATGAAGCTAACTAGCGGTAGCAAATAGCTTTGTGTTGAATGGTCATAATAGCCCTGCAGGTCTCTTAATGTAGGAAACTGGCATGAAGCAAGGCATCCAGAAGATCGAAAATTCTTGGCTAGATGGATTCCCAAGTAATTGTGTGTACATGATGTGACATGCAGTGTTGTCCTAAAGATCAAAAATTTCAATTTGTACAACAGGAGGGAAGAGAACAATTTCCACTTTAGAAAATGATAAAGGGTTTGTAAATATCTGAACATTTTTATTTTCAACCTGCAAGTTTGAAAATTCGGTTTTAAAAGAAGTTTTTCAAATCTGAAATAGTATTTTTGTATATATCAAAGCCTGGAAGATCACTTCATTCAGTCTTGGGAGGTTTTTGCAGTCGAGGAAAATGGGTTAGCTCATTTTGATAAAAATTATGACCCAGAAAAATGAGATTTGCTTTAAAAGTCTGAACTGGGCTGAAATAGTTAGGACAAATTTTGTTTTTACCTTATTATAACTGTTATGGAGGTTCTTGATGTCTGTCAGAAAAGCTAAGTTCCATAGCCAATGTTTAGCTTTAAAAGCGTTCACTCATTAGGTAGTTACCCGTTTTCTTACAAAAACTTCAGAAAAATACCGTTTAAACTCCAAAATCTCTCAAGCGCCTTTTCCCTTGACAGCCAACGGACACTATATAATGAAGCACATGTTCATCATGATTTTTATCTTCCTGCCCTGAGTAGTTGGTGAAATTCCCCACTGTTTAGTGCTCAAAATAGGATCTTGTTGATACATCCCGGCATTGTATCGAGGAAAAGAGAATTGCATGTCTTTATGGATATTATTTAAAAACTTTTTACTTCAAATAGCCTTCCAACAATAAATTATTTATTTCAAAATATCCTCTCCTCTAAGCGAAACTAGCAGTTGTGAGTAGCTCTTCAGCAAAATCAAATGGTTTATTGATACAATACATATAAACACAAGGTTGAGCAGCGTCACTTACATCGTAGCTCATGTCCAAGGTGATAGAAAAGTATTTACAAGTGCTGATACAAGAAATGATTTGTTCGCCAATGTCATCAAACATCTCATTAATCTGTCCCATATATGTACTTCTTGAAAATGCAATGTAAAATACCATTTATATGACATTAGTATCTCCAGTGGCTTTTACAAAGGCCATAAGACTTGGCTTTATTATCGCTTCTCCTTCTCAATTATACTTTTATTTTCCTCGAACAATGATGAAGGCAATTTCTCAAGATGTTTTTATGATTATTGTTAGCGGATCATTTTTTGACTTAAAAAACGCTTGTTGCCCAGTTAGCTTTTCTTTATATTTACAAATTCTGTTCTTAATGTTGAGCCAATCGGATATTTGAGGTTAATATGTGGATGCATCTTTTTGGGAACTGTAATACAGACCCCACAAATAAGGCACACAGGTTTAGATGAGTTTCTATTTGTGAATAATATATGTTTTTCCCATTCCCTATTAAAGTCCTGAAGAACTTTATCATTTAGATGACTTACTTTGGCCCATTACAAAACAATATTAACGGCAAGTGAAATACAATAGAAACAAATATTTTATGATGGAGGATAACACAGTATACAGCAGTCAGTAGAGCACCAAAAATCAATGTGAGGAATGTGTTCTTGACTTCTTGATAACCAGTGTGGCGCATGGCACATGGCAGTGGGAGCGGGGTAGGGGTTGAAGCGAAAGGGGGAGATAAAGGCAGCTTTAGTGATGGGAAAACATACACATAGATGGTCTAATTTGGAGATTTATTTTTTTGTTAATTTGATATTGTTATATTTTTTGTCCATGGTAAATTTTGGCATGCCACTTAAAATGCCTTCGAGTGCCACTCCTAGTCAGACATCAAGATCCCTAGACTCCAAGAAGCATGGGATTTATCTATATAAGACTGGGAAACATTCACTCTAATGCTTTAAGCTTATTTCTCTAAAGTATATCCAATTATATTTTGATTAACCTTTATATTAATATCAATGCATACATAATGATTGTAATTTTGATTGATTTTATATTTCTAGTAATTTATCAAATTTAATGTGTTTTTATATGACTTCATAATTATCCAAACTTCATATTGATTGAAGCTAATAATTATTTTAATGTGTGTTACTACCAATAACTTTTCATGATAATTTTTATTAGTTCATATAGACTCAACCTATTTGATTTAATTAATAAAATAATTTTATATATTAAAAACTTTTTTGTTTTTATGGTTTACTTTGTAAATTTAAACTAATCAATTTTCTTGTACCTTTATATTTAATTTATGTTTGTTATAAAACCTGTCAAATTGATTCTGTACAATTTTTAATTTGTTTCATGTCATTTTAACTGAGTAATTACTAGTTTTATTTCTGTAATCAGTTTAATCATTTCTTCTTGATAATTTTGATCAATGTTGATTTACAATCTGTGTCAACTTAATAATAAATAAACATAACTTTTTCCAATACAAGTTTTATTTTATGATTCTTGTTGAAAATAAAGATAATTAAAATAATTAAATTTTGTTCCAAACTAAACTTAAAAATATAACTCCTGTTCATTAATATTGCTTAATATTATAATACCCACAACAGTGATAATTTAGTATGATTTGCAAGTGGCAAGAAGGCCATGGTTCGAATCTGTCGAGTGTACTAAGGATGGGTCTTTTTAAATGGTTTAACATAAATTAGGTTAGTTGCATATACATTATAAATTTATTTTTAAAATTTGTAAGCATTTCAGTTTTCTTTACTATTGTGCTTATCATCCTTATTTCCCTGGTCAATATTGAAGTTCACCTTCCAAACTTGAAGTCCAGTATACTAGTTTTGTTAGCAAATATTGGGATATAGTATTCAAATATAATTCTGATTCATTTTTTTCTCCTCATTTAAGATAACCAATAAATTTCTTATTTTGGGCTTCCCTAAGATTGATAATGCAGAAAAGCTATGAAAAGTAATAAATTCAAGCATATAATTTGAAAAGATAGTAAGACACAGTGCTAAACTGTATATAATAAAAATCATTATTATTATGAAGATAATAGTAATAATAATAAATTAAATTAAGTTAAATAGCTTACTTGCTTCTCAACATTCCTTAATTTGGATGTCAATAGTGCCACCTGAAGATCTGCAGATTGAGATTTTGGTAACATCTCCTGAAATAAAAAATTTAGGTATTTTTGTTAACAACATTTTAAATTTTAATTTTTATAAATTTAAATTAGAATCTAATGTCTTGTGTAGAGTCAATATTTTAGCTAAATATTGTTCTCATGTTTATTGCTAATACTTAGAAAATGTAGATTGTTTTATACATATGGTAAGGGGCCTAGTAATAATTAAAATAATTAAGACTAGATTAGCTTAGATTAAGTTGTATACTAATAACATGACTTGTGATGCAATTAATATCAAACTAACCTTCTTTTCCAACATTTCTATCTGTTTCTTGTATGTGTGGACATTCGCCTGCTCCTCTTGAAGTAATAATTGCAGGGCTTCAATCTTTTGGTTATGTTCTTTCTCAATCTTTTCAAGAGATGCTTTTTTATCCTTAATAAAAAAAACAAGGATTTAGTTTAAAAATAAAACAATATGGGGTTTAAAGGGGTCGGGATAATTCGTGCTAGGAAAGGTAAATTTTAATTCACACTTAAATAAAATATTTCTACTTTCAGATATCTACTGTAAAAGACTAAATATTTATTATATTATGTTGGATGAACACTTACTTTATTTGATGTTTGAAGGAAGTTTTGGAACTCCTTCTGAGTTTTATTCAGGGTTTCTTTAAGTGTGGACATCAATTCATCTTGTATTTTTATCTAGAAGGGAGTAATCACTGTATTATTATTCATTAACTGACAGAAGTAACCAGCGATGCCAGAGGTAACAGTGCAATACAATGTGTGGTTACATTGGGCAACACTTTGCTTTGATCCAAACAAACATAAAAATAACTCTTCATTTTATTGCATCTAATACAATTCTTAATTAACTAAAAAAAGTAATAAACATTTTAAAATTCCTGCTTCAAGGTGCACAAGTTAATGCACATTGGCTACTAATTTTAAAATTTCAGACCTATGCATTAGGGCTGGCACAAACCGTCCAAGCAACCGGGGCAATACCATAAAAATATGCCCCAATCCTCAAATAACAACATTTGTTATTTTATTGTTGTTTAGTAGTATTAGGATTTTGTTGATTATGCTTTGAAAAAAACTTCTTAGGAAATAAAAAACTTATTTTTAATTCTTAATTCTTTTTATTTGGGTTGAAAAGAATTAACAACTAATACCAATAACTAATTTTTTCTGATTACAATTTTTATTTAAATTATTTATTACTTTATCTTATCTTAAATTTATCATGTCTTGCTTTGCTTTCAGCAATAATATGAAATAAATTGGGGAGAACTAGAAATTCTATTCATTTATACAATAAACAGCTTATTTTCAAAAACGTTACACAAACAATTATATAATATAAACTGAAAAAATTGTGCCAAATTTTTATAAAATCTTATTAAATATATATATGGCCCTATTTCAAGTATTATGTAAGCACCTTAGAGGGTAGGAGGTTTGAGCTTTGCTTATTTTTGCTGACAGTGGGGTGCGGGAGGGTCAGAACAATGCTTACATAAGACAGAAAGACAGGCAGAATTCAGGGAGTGTGCATCGTAAGCCGCTTGGACTTTGGGCAACTTCGGTAAACACCGACTCTAACACTCCCCATTCTCCATCTTTGCCAAGTGATTCATCATATATAACCAGCATGCAATTGTTTCGTTCTTTGCCTGACCACAACTGTGTGATTGCATGGTGTCATAAGCTCATATGCATACCATTTGTGTACACTGGTGTTGCAATTAACCCAATGACATCTGGAAATCCTCATGCTGTAAGTTACTCCGGGCCAACCTTCACAATTGATCTTCTGCCGATAAACACACTCAGGACTTTAAAATATTGCTTGGTCTCGGAGAGTTTCAGTCATTGATGAGAAAAGAAGAAGGTTCAATCAAACGTGTTTCAATTGTCAGAGTTGATGGAGGACCAGATGAAAATCCGATATACTAGAAGGTTATAACTTTTGCTGTGCAGCACTTCAAAAAGTAGGATTTGGACGGACTATTCGTTGTTTCAAACGCTCCAGGACGGAGTGAGTTTAACCGAGTTGAGTGTAGAATGGCGCCACTAAGTCAGAGCTGGTTGGACCTATTCTTTCTCGTGACTACTTTGGCTTCCACCTAGATAACCATGGTCACACCATAAACGATGATTTGGAACCTAAAATCCCAGTGGATCAGAATTGTACTTAGACCATGTTCGAGAAAGCTAGTATTTGCTACAAGTAATCAAATGCCATGATTTGACTTGGTGTTCTCCTTCAAGAAGTGGTCTATTCAGAGTATTATCATTGACTGTTTCTTGCCCCCACAAGTGAAAATCAAACGCCTCATGATTGGATGTAGGTGATTCGGGTGAATTCCTTAATTTGAGTCTCCGCCTAGCACTGAACATTGATGTGACGTCTAAAGAATTTTTACAAGTTCCATATGACTAATTCTGTCCCTCTGTAAAGCCACACTTTTCAAACAGGATATGCCAGTTTACCATGCATCCATAAATTATGCAACTCATCACCGCAAACACATTCATAAAGACAATGGTGAGAAAAGAAATTAACCACAAGTACGACCAGTTCATGTAGCTGCTCTATGTGCCAATGATTTCCTGTGCATCATTCAAGATCATCTTGGGAATGAAGATGCCGAGTGTCTAAACAAGGAAGAAAGCCAAAGCATGAGTGACCTAGCCCCCCCAAATAGAAACATCACCATTGAAAGTGTTGAGATGTGGATTCGAGGACTTTGGTCATTGGATTAAATGGAGTTTGGGTTTTTTTATATTCATGTATTCACTAATAATAATTTTGTTATAACTTAAATTAAAAGTAGATCAAAATTTTAACTTCTATAATGTTATAAATCGTTTTAATTTCACCTGTTCAATAAATTTAAATTCATTGTATACCAGTGTTAATTTTCAATTATTTCACAATATTGATTTACAGCTCTATATTAATAATAATTACCAGCAATTTATAAAAAAGCATGATTTTTTTTTTACTATCGCGTCTTACTACCTGTTCAGACTATTGGCAAAATTTCACGAAAAAAAGAATGGTTATTCCTGTAAATGGGAGAGGAGGGGGAAGATATTGAGGGAGGTCAGGTATTTGCTTATTTTTGCTTAGAAAGGGGGGATAGGGGTTAAAAATTGCCAAAAATGTGCTTACATAATACTTCAATGCCCACTTATGCAGATTTAGTAAGGCCGTATCAGATTTTACAATAAAGTTTAAATATGAGTTACATGAAAACATTGAGTATATACTATATACCTTCTGAATGTATAGTCTCAAATTGCTTGGATTCCACAATAATGTTATTTTAGACTCTGATAGCTAGTTGCTACACTCTTAGGGATTCTTTTTTACTCAACAAGAAATTGCTCTGTTTTCACCTAGAACTCATAATTATCTAAATGTATGCCAAAAATAAAGTTATTATCGCTACAGAAAGTTTAAATATATTTTATAAAATTTTAAAAGATTATAATATATTATGAATGTCAATTAAATAAATTTATATTTTTCGTTTGAAAACTTAACAACCTTGACCTCCTTAAATTATTATACATTTTAACAGATTTTGTTTATTAAATATAATATATTTTTTTCACTGCACAAAATAAAAAGCAATTAGTATTAAATTAACAGATCACACAATACTTTAACATAATATATTCGCAACAGGTGAAAATTTTGTTAAAATGTCATCTGAAAATCTAAGATTAATCAGGGAAAACGAACCATGACAACAAATACAAGCAGGTGAGTACTTATGAGAGCTCTATTTAGTTCTTCAATTTATGTTGTGCTTTTAAATATATTAAAACCATTCAGCTTAAAAATTTAAACCAATAGAAAACATGACACCTATTTTCTTCAACATAATTAATTTCCATACAAAGTTGTGAGCTTTGGTAAAAATTCGACAGAAAACTGTGAGTTTCTTCAAATAAAAAGGAAATTGACAACAAACGCAACGGAATAAGCATCGACATGAGCACATAATAATAATAATATTATGTTGGGCTCTCCTCCCATCTTCAACTAAGTCCCAACTTGGGGTCTCCCACTTCTTTTATACTGTTTTTAGAGCATAAAATAAGCGAAAGGTCACAAAGGGACAGCCAAAAACAGGAAAGGAGATCCGAGGACATGCCTCATTACTTTATTCAACCTAAAGATACATCAATGTTACAGATTAATATTATATATTATAGATACAAAGGCAAATGTTTCTTCAGGTTGTACTGTTTCCTCCGGTCTAGGCATGACAGCCAACACTCTAGGTCAGGAAACAGCCAGGGACATCTCAACAGCAGCATGTCTAGTCCTTGGAAGAAATTATCTCCAGCCGCGTCCACCGGTATGGCCTTGAGGCACATGGGTGGCTGGCGTTGGATGGTTTCTGTAGACCACTTGGATTCTTGAATGTGGAGTGGGTTGAAACTTCGGTGAGTGTATTGCAATGGATGCGGCGTCACCTCCTGCCTGAATGTTCTCACTCCATGACTTCATAACCAAGATGAACAGCAAGTTGAGTCAATGCAGTATAAGTCATTCACGAGCTAAGTTTACCTGGATTACAGCTCAAAATGTTACTAGAAGTAATCCCTAATATATCACTACGCCAACAGCTGACATCTATCACTTTGGATCACTGTAATGAAAACAGATGGTAATATATTAATGTGACAGTTAACCACAGTAATTTAGGCCAATATTATTTATATATTTATTTGAGGTCGGACACAAAGTTTATTTATAGTTTTATTCCCCTTAAAAAAATATTAACACCACTTTCACAAAAACTTCTAACGAACATAGCTTCAAAATGGCGACTGACGAATCTAAACCATATGATTGAACATAACGATAAACAAGTTTTTTACATTGATGCAGACACGCAGTTGATGAAAATATTTTATTCAGTTAAATATTTCAAAATACGATAAAATAATCATAAAATCATTTATTGTATGTAAAAAAATGACAACAATTTTCTCTTTTCCAAGTAAATACGATGCCTATATTAAAAGCTATTGATGTGTGCACTATATTACACAAAATCAGTAATGTTCCAAAACGAAAAATAAGTTCTTTTAATTATGTTTAAAATATTGTTTCGAGTTGGATAAAAAGAAATTATTTAAAAAAGAAATAGTATGAGAAAACTTAAGTTTATGTTATTTTAAATGTAATATATTACGGGTAATGAAAGATCTTTAGATTTATAACAAAACTGTGATCTTTTACAAGTGTTAGCAACCCAAAACCTAAACATATGATTTATATGATTTTTGAACTGTCATCCAGGTAAAAACCTATCGTGAACGGAATATAGATATATTATGTTTGCAGAGAATGTTGCCTGGACTGATGCGGAAAAAGTTCGTAGTGTGCATGATTTGACTTGCACTCTTAGTATAACTCTTTGTATAGAGGCAACTTATGTGAGTTTTACATGAATCGCAGGAGTAACAAGAGCAGAGAACCACAAAATTTGAATGCACACATGTACTTTTATATTTATCTAAATTAGAAATATAGCATTTGCAATCATGCACATTCTGTGGCCCTGTTAAAATAATATTACCTGTAATGAACTAATTTATTTCCCGTGTGCCATGTGAGAGACAACTACATTAAATTCTATTCACATAATATTTAAATTAGTAAATTTTTTAAGAACGTTGGTGCCCCAACCAATGGCACCCCGGGCTGTGGCCCTGCTGGCCCACCCTTTGGGTCAACCCTGCTATGCATGCGGTATATAAAGCACAATACTCATGACTGATAGACAAATTCTTCATTTTATTAATATAAATAATAAAGTAACAAAAGATATTGTTACATTTTTAATATAAATTTTATGTTCATAAATTCAGGAATATGAACTTTATAACAACAACTAACAAAAAGTTAACAAATATCACCTTTCTTTCAACACTTGGACTTTGAGCTAGTTCCTAAAGTCAAATGTATTATCTTTTTAAGGAAAATCTCTTTTCACTTTTAAATGTAAGAGAGAAACACATAAAAGGAAACAATCAGAATGTGGTTTTTATAATGTGACAGTACAAATATTTAATGTTAATATAATGAAGCAAGAATAAACCAATAGCCCTTAGAATTTTAAGATGTAATTATGAGTCATACTTTCCTTTATTATGAATGAAAATATCTTGGAAGCTAAGCCTTACATTACAATCTTTCTTTTTTTATGTTTGAAAGTGACTTTTTTGATGTGCGATATTAAAAAACTGAAATTTGATTCAAGATTCAATAGTTGCTCAAACTTGACTCAATACATTTTTCAAAGTCTGAAAATTTCAGGAATTCCAAATTTTCAAGTACCGGTACATCTCAAAAAGCTTGAACCATGATTCAGTTATTATTTCTTAAAATAGCCAATGAATCTTTTTATTTTCATCTGATTTTATGAGATTAAAGCTATTGTATGGGGAATATATATATCCACAATGACCCAGACTTCTCCCGTGTCCTCCACAATTCTCTGCACTCCCTTCAGCCACCTGTTCCTTGGTCTTATTCCTGGCCCCATGCCCCACACTTAAATATCCAGCATCTTCTTTGGTATATTCTCCTCCATTCTACTCATATGACTGTATCACCTTAATCATGCCTTCTCTATCCTGTCGTGCACTGAATACTTAACTATTCTTTTCATCCATCCTATCCATTCTCTTCACTCCCATAGTACTTTTCAAAAATTTCATTTCACAGGCTTGAATTGTGCATTTATGCATAATGTGTTAATATTGGTTTATAGTATGTCCTGTAAATCATTTATTTACACTTCCTTAGTAAATCTCTGCTCCAAATTATACTTTTCACACTTTTGAAAAAAGATTCTGCTGCTTTCCTCTCTCAAAGATTTATCTTCTATTTCTTTCACTTTACCCTATCAAACTCCCCAGGTGTTTAAATCTTTATAATTTCTTCAATTGCTCCCCTCCTGTCACACCAGTCACGCACCTGTCTGTCTCTTCCTTGTCATAACTAGCATCAATGATCTATACTGATAAAATAACATGTCCTGACTGACTGACTGATTCATCATCGCCGAGCGCAAACTAACAAGGCTACAAGCATGAAATTCGGACTGTATATTCATTTTGTTATGTAGGCACCCACTAAGAAAGGATTTTAGAAAATTCCACCCCAAAGGGGTCAAAATAGGGGATGATAATATGTATGATAATATGTATGAAAGTCCGTCATTTTGAAAGTTACATAAACAAAATTTTGTATTTCGGTTATTGACGTAAAACAAATAAATACGTGTTTCAGGAATTTTGGAAATTTTATTTAATAAGGGATGAAAAAGGGGGTGAAAGTTTGTATCGGACTTGCATTATTTTTGATCTGAGGTCAAGTTATGGTCATCAACGTAACGTAATATTTTAAATTAATCTGTAAATACATATGTATATTTTCGTATTTGTATATAATCAACTTCCACGCGAGCAAAGCCGCGGGCAACAGCTATCTAGTATACATATATTATTACTAAAGATGGGCCACTCAAATCTTCGAATCCTCGAATCCACCAAATCCTAGTAAATATTCAAGGTTCAAGGATTCTGTGTTTTACTGGATTCGATGGTCGAATCTTTCACCTCATAAATAAAGCATATTTTAATTCAAAATTTACTTAGTTAGGCCTACTTGAAAATCACAACTTAATCCGTAATCTTTATTTTTTCGGACAAAAGAGATTAGCATTAATAAAATTGTTTTTTTTTTAAATAATAATAATTAGGTGTGGAAAATCTTACATACCTAGTACCCTACCCTCCTTACCTCTATGGGAAACTTGGACTCAGCCGTTTTGGCACATGCTCACTTCTAAAACATTCACCTCACGAACAATCTTGTAAATATTTTAATGAACACATTAAAGCTCTTCAAAAAGTGAAAATCAAAACTAGAATTACAAATAAACTCAAAATAAATAAAACAAATTACGGCTTTTTTAAACAGAAATATGAACACATTACAAAAAGTAAGCCGCCATTACACACAATACAAAGTCGGCCGCCATGACGTATATTATGTTTACTCGCAATAGTGATGATTAAAATAAAGATACTGTTAATTCTTACTACCCAACTGGTTTTAATTATCTACAACTATGCAAAAAAATATATATATATTGCATACGACCCTTAAGTTAGATATTTTGTTGGGTTTCATGAGAAATAAATACTGTCAAAAGTCAGACACCGATAATACTGTTTATTTATGCCTACCAGCTTACATATTGTATAGAGAGTGTTTGTTTAGACTCAATTCAGGTAATCTGATCACTTAGTAAGCGCTCTCAAGTTTTAAGAATCAAATAATGACCTGCTAATTCACTATTTGTTTTTAAATTGATTTTAAATAAGAGGTTTTTTATAAATATGTTATTGAAGTAATATTAAAAATATTCAAATGTAGTCCTGCCTTATAAAATGGGAATAAACATATTGGAGTCAAAAATATGTTCATGTTTTAAATAGAATGTATTCTCAGAAATTGATATCACAAGAATCAAATATATAATAAAATAATAATAAAACACACTTAAGCATTATTGAGTTCACTATTTCTAATGTATGTTTAATTGTTAAGCATGTTGTTTTAGCCTTTATTAAAAGTATCCATTTCTATTTTCATTTTCACTATAATATTAAAATAAATTGTATTCCTTCAATGATGATTAAAGTTGATCAAAAGATAACTAGACCTAATCTGTTTATTTCACATATTTTTTTGGAAATTTAACTCATTCTAACAACACTTTTAAAAATAACTAAAGGACACTCAAATTTTGATTGATTTAATTTTTAAACAATAATATGAGTCTAGATTGTTTAATTTTGGCTGAATTTTAACCTGTATTTTGCGAGGGGTTGTTGGGGTTAATTAAAATTGAAAGCACGATTGAATTAAATCTTAATTTACAGTTTAGGCTTATTTGTGTAATGTAGGTCTATTTGTAGATCATTAAAATTTCTAACAATTTGCTAGGATTCAGATTCAAGATTCGAAAATAAAATGTAGATTCGGATTCGAGAAATAGTGGATTCGACCCATCTCCAATTATTACTAATACATGTTCTGTCTTACAACAGATCCATCCATTCCTTTTGTCAGTGAACTTAGGACACCAATACATCCTGCCCTCTGATTCTTCCTTCATCTCCTAGAATTTTCTTCTTTCCTTAAAGTCATCTAATATTTGAATTCCCCTTCCTTCTAAGCTCTTTTTTCCCTCAACCTTTCCTTTTATGACATTGCGCAAAAGAAAGTTTCTCCTAAGGATGTGCCTCGAACATGTGCCCCGAACATGTGCCCCGAACATGTGCCCCGAACATGTGCCCCAATCCAGTTTGCTTTGTACCAAAGAATCACATCCAGAATGGTTCTCTTCTCACCCATTCTACTTAGGATTTCACTTGTCACCCTGTCAGTCTACCTGATCTTCTCAAGTCTTCTTCAGCACCACATTTCAAAGCTCTCTAAGTATTTCTTGTCCATCTTCCTAAGGGGCCAAGTTTCTGCTCCATACAGAGCAATGTTTCAAATGTAACATTTTATTAGTTTCTTCCTCAGTTCCAAACTCAACTTGCTGGTGATCAGTAACCTCGTCTTGTTGAAAGCTTCCTTGTCTATGGCAATCCTCAACATAATTTCCTTGGTGCAGTAGGTATCCTTTATCAGCAAACTTCCCAAGTACTTGAACTTCTCTAAGTTTTCCAACTCCTGGTTTCCATTATTAATTTCCAGTAGCTCATAATTTTTTTAAATCACCATTACTTTTGACTTCTCAATGTTGATTGATCTCGGTACCATATCTTCTCCTTATCTCCACCAGCCGGCCCATCATTTCCTGCAACTCATCTTTATTTTTGACCAGCAATGCTAGATCACCTGCATATTTTATTGTGTTGATGATGCATTCACCTATCCTGAAATTGCCACATCCCTCCAGGGCTTCTCTGACCAGCCCCTTTACATACAATTATACATACATATACATATTTTTTTAATGAAATGTTATTTTCTCGAAGATACATTTTTTATTACCTTAAAAAAATATATACTTTTCACCAGAAATTAATATTAAAGATCCAAACATTCAAACTTCAATTATTTTACAGGTCTGCTAACAATAAAATATTAATATAAAAAATATTTTAGGCTAAAAATTTGGATTGAGATACTGATACTGATTGAGATCTAATCATTTTTTCATTGTACTTTCAAATTTGTATTCAGCATTAAAAAAGTCAAAAATAAACATGTGTTACCAATTGGTATTTAAAAAAAATTGCCCCACCTTTCCCCTTACAAGATTGCCCCAGGATGGATTTTTAAGGACTTTTCACATGTCAATGTCGACACCCATAATAACATTTTTCAGGAATAAAAACGTCATGTTTAACTTCTTTTTTCCACTCCTTTATTTCCTAGACTATAGGCCTTACACTAGTGACATCGATTTGTAAATTTTTTCTTTTATATTATTATTGGCTATCAGATTGTTTGAGGGTGAAAAAAAATCACAATTTTTATTATTTTAAAAGGTTTTTTCCCCCACACATAAATATTTTTTAGAGTTAATGTAATGAAATGTACTCATTTGTTTTTAATAGTAACAAAATAATAGTATGTCCCCTTCTTTTCTTAAAATAGAAGAAAATTGGTAAGGGTTCAATATGACTGCTAAGATATGATAACCTATAGAAGAAGATTTTGTCATATTCAGATAGATAATGTGAAACAATTTGGAAGATATCTGTTAGTTATTGGAGTTTGTGAAAATCTATAGTGAAATATTTTATGCCAGAATATTATCTCAAGCATTTTAAGGTAAAGTTATTTTTCTACCTATCAGTGTCGACATTACCAAATATTTTGAAATTTTTAATAAAAAATATTTTTTCACTGTAAAAGTGTTGTTTTAGGCCTGAAGTCCAATTACTTACCTGCCGAGTTTGGTTTTTTAGTTCATCGGCTATTAGATTCATCCATTTCTCCAATGATAGTGTTTTGGAAAGTTTATTCTGTAAATAAATACATGTATTTAAAGCTATATATATCATATATATACCTGCACAATACAGTCAACTCTCGATTCTACGACGCCGGGAATAGTGTCCCTCTCGAAGTAAAGACCCTTTTTTGGGGAACCGTTAAAAATGTGGGAAAAAAGGTTGAAAAGTTTAAGGAAATCGGCTGTAAAATGTGTTTGTTGCATTTATTTAGGTCACTGCGTTGCAATTATCTTTGTGAGCGCTGTATTATTAGTAACTGGGGTGGGTCAGGTATAAAAATAGACACCACCTCATCAATGCCAGCCAATAGCACTTGACTCTGTCCACCCCCTCCCACAAGCAAGACAATGTTTCCCCGCGCGCGACTGCCGCTACATCACGCGCCAGGCTTGCTTTTGCCATTGTTATTTCGATTCTCGATTTGGTTACTATTTTGGTTTGATTTTGTGAACAATTTTTGACGACCCATGCTATTGTTTAACATTGTTATTTTGATTTGGTTATGTTTTTGGTTGGATTTTGTGAACGATTTTTGATGACCCACGCTATTTGTCTAAAAAATGCAATTTTTTCAGGGTTGGAACAAAATCTGTTAAAATTCCAATAACGACCCCTTTGAAATAACGACCCTTTTCCAGGAAACTGTGAAAGGTCGTAGAATTGAGAGTTGACTGTATTTCATAATATGGGCAAAAAGTCACTTAAGGAAGGTCACTGGGGCATTTTGACCCATCTGCATTAAGCTATATTTTGAACACTCCTTAACCCATTCCCTGGTGCGCGTGTGCGCGTGTGCGTGTGCATGTGTGTGTGTGTGTGTGTGTGTAACAAAGCGAGCTGCTTAGGCCCGGCAGTCATTTTTATACTTGTATACTCGTATCCAACAAATACGTTGGCTTCTCACTTACTTTCTCATGTATTGATTTAATCAGGGTCATAGTCTAACAATGAGCTGGTTGCCCCATCTCTTAGTTTCAAACTGGCTAAAAGTACAGTGGTTTATTGATAAATGACATTACAATAACGTATTGCAATGAAACATCAATTCTCGCTTGCCCGAGGGAATATTTGGGAAAACAAAGACATTCAATGTCTGCACCGGGGAATGGGTCAAAGCTCTAACAACTTGATGTTTTTGAATAGGTTTTTGTCACTTTTAGGGGGTAGAAACTGTGACTTTATATTTTATATGCACACAATGAACTTAAGACAAATTATTAAATTATCTTCTTTGATCCTAGACATGCACATACATACCAACCACCCAAATATATTTTTTCAGTGAAGGTTTGAAGATTTCACTACTCTTATCTTTGTAGTAGGGTATACTAATTTTTTTTAACTTATATCAATTGTTGAGGTTTTTGTTTATTTATACTCAACAAATTTCATCCTAAGGCCAGTCAGTATTACAATCTGAGAGCTACAAAATACTTTTGCTAATGTTATACTAGATATTATAAGAGGGTGAGTATTAAAAATCATATTCATTATTGCTATATCCCAATCCAATTAACCAGGTGTGGTTTACAAGCCTCTTCCATTTTGTTCAATCTTTGTACAGGACTTGGGTTTCACTCCACATCTCTGTGTTGAGTAATAAAAGTAATATTAAAACTTATTTCTAAGAGCCTAAAACTAATAAATAATATGGCTCTACAGCAACTTCAATTACTAAATGAATGAAGTTGATGTGGATTGTTAAGTCTAATATGTGTTGTTTCCTCGGAACATACATAATTTTTTAGGGGTTGTCTAATATTATGGTATATCTTATTCACGTAGATACAATATGTCAACAAACTTTGTTCTTTGGTTAAATTATCTTTGGAAAAATGACATTAAAACCGGATCTGTACTATTTTCTATATTGTGTATATTGAAAGTTGTATTATATTTAATGTCATGAAAAGTAACAAACTAATTTGATGATAAAATCTCTCAACTTGTTTACCATAAATATGTAAACGAACCTCATTCTCCTGGTTCAAGTTGGTCTTATGAAGCTCTTGTTGTATATCCTTCAGCTGGGTCTGTAGTTGCAGAACTATGTTTTCATCCTGTATCTGTTTCTCCTCAAGGGAAGGTCTACGATCCTACAGAACAAAGATTACTATCCTTTCAATACCACAATAGTACAGTTTTAAATATCGTACCAAGTCTTATTACCAATTTGGGTAATACGCTTAAGTACTAATTAGGCAAATGGATAAGGAATTGTGTAGGTTGAATTTAGAGGAAGTGAACCCTCATTTGCATGGGAGAGTGGAAAACCATTCAGGAAAAACCACCCCCAGTTCACCCGAGTGAGATACAAACCTCGATCTCCCAGTCCTCAACAGTCTGGCGTAACACAACTAGCATGTTAGCCAACTACGCCATCGAGGCAGGTAATAGTACAGTTAACTAAGACCATAGATAGAGGATCATCTATTCATATTTCTGTAAAGATTGGGGTTCTATGTTCTTATAAAACAAAAGCTATTATAATCAAGTTTTATACACCTTCAAAGAATGGTAATTTGACAGCATAACAACTAGGGGTGGGTCAAGTCCACTTTTTCAATTCGAAGTGAAGTTTAATCGATTAATGTGAAATATTCCTCAAGGCCAAAAGAAATTTGAATCTTAAAAAAATTATTATTGTCATTAAAATAGTTTTTCCTAAAATGATAAATCAAGTTATTATTACAAAATTTAATTCAATTATTTCTGAGATTTCTTACAATTCAACATTAATTTGTGATGTAAATAATTGCAAAAAATAAAAAATTTAACATAAATGTTAATATTATCTGTAATGCCGCATTACACGTAGCAGATTACAGTGTTGCTTTCTGACATCGTTTTGCAGCGCTGCGAGCTGACAAATCTGGGCCACATAATACACACAAGCTTCATTTTATCGTACGCACTTGGTTTTGCTGGTTCAGTTTGTGCTAAGATATCTCGTCAACAAGAAGAAGATGAAGAGCTGCTTATATTGGTACGGGTACTACCAAAGTTTGAAATCTTGTAGTGTTATAAAATGCAGAAAGAAACATGTGTGGAGTCGAAATTTAGTGTTAAAATGGAACACTAGGTCACATACTGTGACGATTTTACCTTAATTAGATGCTGATGACTTCCGAGACTGTTTACGTATGAAGACACCTAAAATCATCCTTTGTCTATAGTCTCTCATTGGTTAATCAAGCAAGATATCGTTATGAGAAAGGCCATATCTCCACATGAGAAGCTAAGTGTAACATTAAGATTCCTCTACCAAGGGCACGCATATTTAGTACAACATTCGACAACTTGGAAGCACAGAAAGCAATTACACGGCGTAGAAAGCAGTCGTCCGATCAGAAAATATCAAACTGCATTTCCAGCTTTCTGATACACTCACCGATATATTACAGATATATTACATAATCATCTTGCAGCACTGCAAAACAATGTCAGAAAGCAGCGCTGCAACCTGATACATGTAATGCGGCCATAAAGTATTTTTATAGACAAGGCTTTGTAAATGTTGAATCTGGAATCAATTTAGGCCTAGATAATTTAAACATTTTAATTTTATATTTTATTTTATTGGTGTGTACAAATGTTTATTGTGCATAGTTACACGATAAAATGTAGGTATTTATAAGGGTCAACATTTATTTATAGTAAATAAATAATCAAGGCTGTGAACCCAGCTGCCAGAACAGTTAGTAGAATAGAATACGACGCTTGGCGTCCATTGCCTGCGCATCTTCCCGTCATGGGACTCGGTCAGCCACAGATTCAAGATAGTCAAGCTTAACCAGTATTTCAGGAAATGCTGAAATACTGTGGGATATTAATTTTGATGACATTATTTAGGAATTCTCATCCATGAAAGCATGCAAAGTTAATTTGTAATTCATTTGTTAAAATGTTTTTAGCGCATCATTTTCATAACGTAAAAACATAATGCTATTATAATTTGAATATAATAAAGTATTGTCTTTGATTTTAAATTAAAAATATCTTATAATAAATTTAAAACATGTGTTAACGCATCAACCTCAAATTTCAAAGTCAATAGTTTTTCCTAGCTTAACAAAGACTACTGCTATGTATTTTTATTTCTTCATCGAACATAATATGATATGATTGTACTAATTTATTGTCTTATGTTTTAGTTTGAATAAAAATATATTTTAAAATAACTATTCTTTTCCATCCAAAAAATATGTTTCAATGGAGAGAGTTTCATATTTTTCAAAGCTTAAATAAACAAATTAATCATTTATTTTGATTTCAGTTCATAATATTAGAAAACCTTCATTCAAATAAAACAAAAGCTTTACTCGAATCCTAAATTGCTATAGCAATATCCATGATTATTATAGTAGACCATTGTGAATGCCTAGTTGTTGGTTGTTGGTGGGTGGAGTTTTTTTGGGGGGTGGGAATGGGGGGGGGTCACTTTTAATCCCCCACTGAATGTGATTTCTAAGGTAATTACAAACAAGGCTCACCTCTTCTAGGAAATACTTTATTAGCTTCATAGAGGCATATTCACCCCCAATACTTATAAATTCTATTGGCATTTTTATAATAACAGTAATCGTCAAGTTTTTGTGGAGTGCCTCTAAAGAAATTAATATAATTGGTGTAGCTTGATATATAAAAGTGATCAAAACTATTTTATGAAAAAAGTAAAAAAATAGAATTATCAGTATTCATAATAATTTCAAGAAAAAATAGATTACATTACCATTGTATAATTCAAGTTATATAGTATGAATTAGTAGGCTATTATTTTTAGCAACCAATATGCAATCAGACCTAAAATTTGTTTTAACTATCTTTTATTTCAAATATAAAAGTATGTTTTTTTATATACAGGAGAAAGAAGGTAGGTAGTAAAGGGAAGAAAAATAGAAGGGTAAAAAAGGAACTAACACAATATGCCAGTTACAATGAAAAGAACATAGTTCAAAATTTACACTGCTGCTGCTGGACAAAAATACTTTGGCTGCCTCATTGATTATTACTGTTCAATTACCCAACATAGGTTTAATTCTATTTTAAATGTGTTCCTTTTTTACCTGCTAAAGCCATATTGTGTTTTTTTTTTTTTTTT
>CABFVZ010000291.1:131516-228069 GCA_902151445.1 Timema monikensis | reverse complement strand
TTTTTTTTTTTTTTTTTGTGGTTTCAACTTCTATTTATTTTTTATTCTATTTTATTTGTTAACTAAACGATTATAAATGTGAAAATAGCAAAGAGTATTGGGAATAAATATTATAATTGTCTTTTATTGTTATTATTAATTGAAAATATAATTTTACAAGCTACAAAAATGAAAACTTACAGATTTAGTCTCCTTCAGTATAACTTTACTTTCAGTTGTTGTTAGAGAAATTGTTTCCATTAGTACTTTAATTAATTCTGTTTGATCCTCCACCTAGAAGGAAAAAGAACATTTGGATTGGGTTTATAAAAAGAACCCTTCTAGTTAAGTGTTTAAACTTCAGTGTTATCTCAGAATATAAAATGATATGTGTATGTTGCCGACAATTACAGTGTGTAAAAGCTACAGTTGAAAACAGAATTAGCATCGATATAATACCTTAGGCTCACAGAAAATGGGAAAGAGGGGTTAAACCGGTATGAATGATTCTGTTTTGTTTCATATTCATCATATGACCAGAGGCTTAAAATAATGGCTAGTCAATGTGTTTTGTTCTGACTCATACAGAAATAAGAAAAAAATTATTATATTTTATAAGTTTTAAGTATAGTTTTTGTACTACATGTTACTACACAAAGTATTATTACACAA
This sequence comes from Timema monikensis, assembly GCA_902151445.1. Taxonomy (NCBI): domain Eukaryota; kingdom Metazoa; phylum Arthropoda; class Insecta; order Phasmatodea; family Timematidae; genus Timema; species Timema monikensis. The sequence continues at coordinate 227,418 of CABFVZ010000291.1, read as the reverse complement.
CAAATTTGTCATTTTTTCATTCTTGGTTTATAATAGTACTATTTCTTCTCCAATGGTTACAGGTTCTTTATTTGAAAGTTAACTAATGTCAGGCAACAAAAAATGATATCAAAATATTTTTTGTTTAAAGCTTCAAGAATTAACAGGATACTTTTACAACCCTGATTATTGCAGTGACAGCTAAACATACATAGTAAAAACTAATGTTGAGGTTACACCACCAATTTTTTGCTTAAACAGCATATTCATAGTTTTAATATATTTTGTTTGTGACTCAGTTTGTATGTCAAAAATGTTTTACATACATACATACCTAATCACGCCATTCCCTTACGGGGTAGGTAAAAACTGTGAATATAGCTCATAAAACAACTCCGTACTTAATCCACCCTCACCAACTTTCTCCACACTTCCCTATTCTTGCATATTTCCTTTGCTTCAACAACATCCATACACAGTCATACATGCTCTTTTATTCTTAAAACTCTTAAGCTTTCTTTTTTTTTCCCACAGTCGTCTACAACATTTAGCCACATCTTATATGGTCTACCCCTTCCTTTTGGTCCACACACTTTATCTTCATACATTTGTTTTGTTACTCGAGCCATACTCATCCTTTCAACGCCAAACTAACGTAAGACACTTCTTTCACAATGACCTATTGGATTCCCTTTCAAACCACAATTATTCAGCAGCCATTCCTTACTGACTCTGTCCATATGATTTTTTCCACATACATTTCTTAGATATCTCATTCAAACCTTATTCACCATGCACATGTGTTTCTCCTGACAAACCCATGCTTCACATCCATAAAACAACATTGGCGTTAACACACTTTTATAGACTGCCATCTTTGCCTTTTTGATATTACCTCATTAGTTGCAATAGCCCACATACATACAACTACTCTCCGAGATGCATTCACCCGTCTGTCGATTCCACAACTTATCCATTCATTTTTACAGAACATTCTTCACAAATACACACAATCATTCACTTGTTCTAACGTTTTTCTATTTATACTAAGATGACAATCATTTCCTGATCTATCATTATCAAAACCAATACCTTAGTTTTGGAGACGTTTATGGGAAGATCCATTCTGTCTGTCGCCACACTCAAACGATTTAAAGCATTCTGCGAGTCACTTTCCTTCTCACCCATTAATACATCATCTGCATACAACAGCACTTTTACATTCACTTTGTCCAAATGTACACCAATCACCTCCTCACAAGCATCCCTCATATACTTATCCATGAAAACCTTAAACAAACATGGATACATAACATAACCTTGCCTAACACCCTGTTCAATGTCAAACCATTCACTCAAAGCTCCATCCACCCTAATGCAAGCTTTACTTGCATTTACTTACCATACATCCACAACATACTTTCTAAGAACATTCAATAACATACTCCTACTCACCCGATCGTATGCTTTCTTCAGATCAACAAATGCACAATAAATTTTCTTTTATAGGCCTATATTTTAAATAATAATAATAATTTTATATTATGTTTAAAATTTAAAACACAAAGCTTTTTTCCTTCCATTAATCATCAGAGGTATTTGCAGCTAGCGAGGTAACGTAAAGTGGTTAGGGTTTTCACCCCATAGCTGTTGATCATTTCATAAGTATTCAATTTATCCTATGCTTATTTTTACCAATCACCAAAATTTATTTTTTTGTTATGGCTTGCAAGTGCCATGATGTTTCATTTTCAAGGACATCTGGACAATTATTTTTGTATTTATACTTAATTTTGATGATAAACATCACCCCCACCCGAACCCTCCTTAAAATTAGTAGTTCTTAAAATTAACCTAAGCTTCATTTCACTTGTTACTAAAATTTGTATTAGTTCATTGTCATTATGTTAATAGTTTATGACCTAGTATTGGGGCATTTATAAGACCATTGTTGTTATTATAATCAAAGTTTTTTAATTTTCTTTTTGTTTTATCTTTAGTTTGGGTCTATTCTTACCTTCTCTGGGGTTTAGAACCGATTAAGAGGAATTTCACATGGAAGTGAACACACGGTCACTCTCCCTGTGAACACTTTTTTTGTTGTTGTAGAGAAGGTGCAGGATAAAATGTGTCTGGTTACCTCGGGATTTCTTTTTGTATGTTTGTTTGCAATATGGGCAGGCTTTGAACAAAACTGTGGTTTCCCTTTTAATCAATATTTAAGAAGGAACTTTTATATTTTTTGGTTGATTATACTATTCTTTTGTTAATTAATGTAAATTAAATGTAACCATCAAAATAACAAGTAATATTATAGTTATTTAATGGCACTCAGTTGTGTTGTAAGATGGTTATAAAATAAAAGCGACTGCAACTGAAGTTTCAGTCTCCATCTACTTAACGGAAGATAAGATTAATTTAAATTTAATAAATTAATAATTCTTTTGATGAAATTCAAACATGACATTGATAGACGGTTTGTAAATATAGCTGTTTTATGTATATTTTCCGAGAAACCTTCCCTCACCCCACCTGTTTCTAAATTTTTTACCCTTTGTTTGAGATCTTGCACAGCCCTTTTAGTATATAATTTTTTTATTCTATAGATATTGATAATATCTATTAAAAGTGACAGTGGCAAATAATATGACTTGATATATTTATATATCCAAATTGTTTTATTAACTTTACTAGTCAATAAATATTGCTCTTCCTACCAGGATCTGGGTATAGGTTTATAAATTATGAGAAAAGTAGAATTTAAGGGAAACCGTATGAGACACAAGTATTTTAATTACTTTATCGAAGTTCTAATAGAAGTAAGCTAGGCCTGGAGAAAAACTGTATTGACTATTTGCTGTGGAGGGGAGGAGAGATTAAAAAACAACTCCCATAAGGAAGGAGCAGTTTAACATATCCAAATATCATGGCCTCTATGATCTGAATCAAAGAGACTATTTTTAAATTTTTGACCATAATTAATGGCAATGCTTGCTTGGCATTTTAAAAAATAAATCTAACAAAACATATTTCTCACAATAAACTTACTTGAGCTTCAGCTGTGTGCAACTTGGATGCCAAGAGTATGTCAAGAATCTCGAATGATCGATTGTCAGGTATGGCTCCCTGAACAAAAATAATTGAACCGTAGCATAAAATAAATATAAAAACTTAAAACTAAAATGGTCATAATCAAGTATTCATTAAAAAATCATAGGCAATAATTATAATTTAAGAAGTTAATATTTTGGACTTTTGGATTTGATATTACTTTACTCTACTTTAACAAATATGATTTTATATATAATATATTTAACATGCCAAAAATACAAAATAACATTTATATTTCACCTCTTTTTCTATAACTTCGCCAAGCTCTTTGTATTTTGTCAACTCGTCCTGAACCTTGAGAAGGGATGATTCAAGTTCTTGGATTGTTTCCTCAGTTTCCTGCCAACTTTCTGTCATCACATTGTCCCTGACCTATTAGAATGAAATATATGAAAATGTTTAGAACATAGCAGTTTTCATTTACACTTCTTTTAAACTTAATTTTGAGTAAGAATAGAACATATATATTTAATATTTAAGTTTTAATAAGTCATATAAACTTATTAAAGAAGTCAATCTAATAATACTGTCAATGGAAATATGATTGGGTGTCACTATTAATACTCAAACCTCCGACCATATTATTTTATGCTGATTGTTATTATTGAAGTATTTTTTTTATTCTCTCTTTGCAAACATTGTCTATATTGGTATGACAATGATAACTTTGATGAAGAAATGTTCTGAAAGTTCTCTTTTATTCATTTTGACAGCCATTTTAGCTGTGAAAATCAGTACAATTTAAGGATTGTGTCAGTCACTGCTACCAAAGAGCAATTGACTGAATTCTCAGATAAGACTTGTCACTCAATGCTACCAAAGAGCAAGAGACTGTTTTCTCATATAAGACTTGTCACTCAATGCTACCAAAGAGCAAGAGACTGTTTTCTCAGATAAGACTTGTCACTCAATGCTACCAAAGAGCAAGAGACTGTATTCTCAGATAAGACTTGTGTCACTCCCTGCTACCAAAGAGCAAGAGACTGTATTCTCAGATAAGACTTGTCACTCAATGCTACCAAAGAGCAAGAGACTGTTTTCTCAGATAAGACTTGTGTCACTCCCTGCTACCAAAGAGCAAGAGACTGTTTTCTCAGATAAGACTTGTGTCACTCAATGCTACCAAAGAGCAAGAGACTGTATTCTCAGCTAAGACTTTAAATTTTTTTTTTCTTAAAAAAAGTGTTTATTGGTTTGGGTATATTAAGTAAATATTAGACCTAGTCAAAATCAACTGTATCATAAAGTACATCCAAGAATAGAATTGAATGGGGCATATTAGCTCCATTTACAGTAAATTTGATTTTTTATATCAATTCTACTTTGATAACCACCTTGGTTTACAAAACTTAACATATTGAATACTTAGTAAATTCAATTCAAACTCAAAAGTTTGTCTGGTAAATATCTTATACCCATTTGGTTTGTAAGCAAGTATAAAATTGAATATTTTGAAAGTCTATAAAATAAAGAATAGAATAATTAGACATAGAGCCACTAAATTACTATAATTAACGTGAGGAGGAGGGGTGATCAAATGTGTTGAGTTAAAACTCATTTCATGCTCATGAGCAATAAACCAAGATAAAAGATTATGCTTGAACCTGAAACCAAATTGAAGTGTGGTTTTCTACATTTCCCATATAACAGTAAAAAGGGTATAGATTTTTTTAAATTTCAAAATAGTTATTTTTTAAATAATATATATTTTATTTTAAATATGATTAAATTGTTCCACTAGTCTTAGTTTTACTGTTTTAAAATTAAAACTACAAAAAACTCCACGAAAATGTGATGCCTGGTTCGAACTGTATTACCTACCTAAGTTACAAGTTATCCATGGGATGAGCCAGGCTCCTAACTATCATCATCTTTAAAGCTCATAAAAAAAATCAAGACATGACTACACTTATTATAGATGCGAAAAAAATTAAAATATTTGCAAAATTCTGAGCTCATCACCAATATTACATCATTCATTGATGGTATAGTTATTACTGAAGTTCATGCATTATTTTAAAATATTCACTCCCTTTACAAATAATACACTCAAAGTTATGTGAATAGATTGGGTCAAATTATCATGATGAACTGTCCAACCTAAATATCACGTACCAATCCCAAAGCAGTACAAACAACTATTCAGCCTCCTTTGTATACTAGCGTTTTAACTAAATCAAATAATAATGGGATATTAAAAAATAAAAGTTATTTACAGCTATAAAAACTAGATTTAATATAAAAATAAGTGTGTACTTTAATATTTGATTCTTACCTGAGTTTTTATTTGAAAACTTTCTTGTAATTGACCCTTAGCTTTTTGGAGAAAATTTTGAAGAAGTGCAATCATTTCTCTTTGTGTGTCAATCTAAAATAACGGAATCACACTTAAGGAATATTTAATTTTAAATACAGTATGTCATATGTTATAAACATATTCACTATATAGTAAATATAAAGCTGAATTGTTGCTTTTTGATATCATTTTAATGGTAGCCAACTTATTAACATTCACATGAATATAGATGGTTCACAGGTTTTACACTTTAAGAGTAACTAGTGTGCTTCCTTTCAATGTTATACGGCTATTATACAAACTATCCAAGATCAAAATGTGTCAGTTGGCTTTGTACCTCCCTATATTAGCAATTCACTAAATTGTTGAGTTGATGGGAAAAGTAAGACTACTATCCCTAATAATGGGGACAGGATGAAAGTAGCCTGTAGATTATTGAGTGAACAAACTGCACACAGGCTTACTGATAGCTTAGTAAATTATCAATAACTTTTACATACATAATGGATCTTATATTATTTTGCTACAAACTTTACACATGCATGTCTTTTTATCTGCACTTCTCTGATAATAATTATAAATTAAATTTTTTTTTATTACTATGTTTTGTGTGATATTACTAGTTTTTCTATCTGGAGTTATAAGCACAAGCTGCTTATATAAGACCTACCCCTTGCTTCTTGGACCCCTTGTCGCCAGTGTTAAAACTAACTAAAAGGAGAACTCTTGGCAACCTGATGTTGTAAAGGCTAGCTTCCTATTTGGTAATGGCAGCCAGCTCATCCATCACCTGATTTTCAAATAGAATGGAGGGAGGTTTTTTTTTTTAAAGAAAGAAAGTTTTAAAATGTATTGTATTGAAATTACTGCTGAAAACGTGTGATTGTCCATGGATGAAGTATGAAAAGGAAACTTTACATACAGTTTTTTAAAGAAAAATACACTTCACCCATGACTTTTTGAATATATGAGTGGGCTCCAAAACAGTATCATTACAACAATAGTTGCTTCGATTTACAATACATAATGGCTGCACCTCAGAGAAAATATCCTATAATCGTGATTTTTATATTTTTATTTAGTTTTATCAGAACTCTTCAGGAAGAAGACAGGAATGTTTAACATAAATGTCTAGAAATTAAAATTATAAAAAATAAGAATGGTATAGAAACAGAAGACCTTATGATGTGGATGAGGTTTCTAAAGTTATAGAAAATTATATAAACTTAAAATATAAATAACTTGGAAATAAGATAATAATACTATATAAACATACTTGTTTATCATAAGTCTCCAGCTGTGACACCAGATGAGCATTGTGAAGTTGAGAAGACGTGGCTTCAGGTAGATGTGACTAAAAGAAAAAGTGAATATTGTTCAGAGGTAAAATATCTAAAGGTACATATGTATTTATAAAATTAGGATATAAATTATTTGTAAAAATATGCTGACACACTGGTTGAAGATAATGTATGGTAAGAACTAAAGAAAACAGTTTGAATTTATTTAAATGTGTAATCTAGCTTTTTATTTTCCTATAGAGGCTTAACTTCTTTCTTGGAAATTAAAATTATTGCAATGCTCATTAAAATATAGGACCTTATGTTCACATAAAAAATATTGATTTTTTTTTTATAATAAACCAGAGAAACATCTTTCCAATGTAGCAAGTATGAAGAATATTCATAAAATGTTTTAGATAGTGCTAAGACATTTTATAGATATTCTTCATATTTTAAATAAATTATTTAAGAAAAGAAATGAGAGATTGTCAATGCCTTCAACATCTTGTATTGACTTGCATTAAAATAACATATCATAAATTAATATAATTAAATTCCAAATAATTGATTCTTTTTTAAGGTTACCATATTGTCTTCTTTGACATGTAAAAGACTTGGTTATTGATTACTTCTTTAAAAATGTTGACAAAAAATGTATTCTATTTAATGATAACTATTTAAAGGTGTATTAGAGCTTTTAATTATTAGTTTATTATCTTTTACAATCCAATAATTTTTAACAAGAATGAATTATTTAAACTCATAATAGTTGAACACAAATTTATAATTACTGCCATTCAGGGGGTTGGTTTTATTTCTTGCTAAACAAATTGTTGAGATATTTTTATATATATCCCAATTCTGTCCTAGTCAGCTTAACAAATACCTGGGTATTTATTTATGGTTGTAACAAAGAAAATGTCTCGACCATACTATTCGATGCTAAGCTTGTTTAGACCTATGGCTGTCTGCCTATGTATATGTGTATATTTTCTAATATATCTCTTGAAGGGAAACCTCTTTTCACGTTTTGAATGTTCCTATCATTTTTTGCCCATTTGGTGTTTTTAGTTGCCTCTTTTCGGAAGATGCAACGAGCATTTCACACTTCCTCCTGGTGAGTTTTGATCGAATAAATCCTAGGTTGGAGGATTGTATGGTAATGAACATTCTTCATGAGGCAGCAATTTCTTCTTTGTCCAGTGGCAGCGATGTAAACTGTGAACTGTGTTTTTTTTCATTGTAGAAACCACATCGTGTTTGTTCCCTTTTATGTGTTTTTAACCTTCTTTCCTTTACCTTCTTCCACATATTACAAAATATATCTAAAAAAATTAAATTATGTTTTTCTTCAAAAAATATGTTCCTCAAAAAGTGAAAGGAGATTTTCTTTCAATGTAACATCATCGGCTCATCAGAATTAAACTTTCTCCAGACCTCTAGAACCCACCTGCTCTTTTAGTTGTCTCTGAATCTTTGATGACACTTCTTGAAGTGTCTGCATCTTATAGTCATCCATTTGCTGAGCATCTTCAAATGTAACATACTTGCCCTGGGGAAAAAAAAGTACTTCAATAAAATATAATAAATTAAAGACATTTACTACACAATGTGGCTGTTAGCACTTAGGAACTTAAATCGTTATTAAATATTCCCATATATACAGATTCTGATTCAGTTAAAAACCAATATTACATTTTAACCTCTAAGAGAGTTGAATCAAAGTTATTACAAAGAGGTTGATAAGTTTCTGTAGCATATCTATAACCATGATTAGCATCCAATTAACAACAATTGTTATTCAAAACAATGCTGGATAAGTCTGTCTGTACCAAAACAAAACCTACATAAGAACTAGAATATTGTAATGTAACAGATGAATGTGATTCATTAATGGACTTCCACAATTATAAATTATCTTACCGGTACAACACTAATTAGAGTACCAGTAATATGGTGAGCTACCTCATTAGTACATAAAGTTATAGCCGTAAAGATTTAATTTCTCATTAAAAAAATGTTATCATGATGAAATCTCACTACTACAATTTTATTTTATTTTTGTCCCCGCATTTCGATACTTGTTCGAGTCATGCGCATGAGATTTTGTTAATGCAAGCAAAATAATAGTTTTTAAAGATAGCAATTATGATATGATAGATTAACCACAGGTCTATAGTTATCACAAATAAATTAATATATTAATATGCTATAAAACTAATCTACAAATTTCTATTCTACATTGGAATTATTGAAAAATGTTGAGCCTTACAGATCTTCTCTCAAACAATGTTTCATTCTCTTCCTTTGTTCTTTGGATACTCTCTTGTAGAGCATGAATAAGTTCACTTTGTGTTGAAACCTGGTAAAAATAAACATGTTTAATTATTTATATTACATCTTTTAACAAAGACAAATAAAATAAATACTAGGCCTACAGTACAATAGTAAATACTTTCTCATATATGGGTGGTAAAATATTCAAAAATTCATTTCAGTAAGCTACACAATCAATAATTTTTTTTAAAACATATTTATATATATTTTTAATCATAAGTAAACTACCCTTAAATCACCTTTTCTAAACTATACAAGTTGTTATTTATCATGTAAATTAATCTATTTAAAAAAAAAAACACGTTAAGAGCAATTTTCTTAAAAAAAAATATTTTTAAAAAGATCAGTAGGGTTTAAACTACCATTAAATAAATTGATTACCTTCTTCTCTGAGGTTTCAAGTTTAGATGTCAGTAATGCATTAAGCATCTCCAGGGATTGGGACTTGACGGGAACTTCCTAAATATACACAAAACGTAATTCATTGGAAAATACTTGTAATAGATTGTTTATCTATCACATATTATATACTAAATATTTATAATTTAAGACTTAGATATAGTGCTCAAAAATATATTTAAAGAGTTGATTGATAAATTTTGTTAAGTTAGCTGATGTAATAAAATAAAACTGCAGATCAAAATATATAATGGTTAACTTCATAATGACATAAAATTGCAGATCAAAATGTATAATGGTTAACTTCATAATAACATATTGCCAAATAATGAACATTTGGCGTGTGGAGTGATCTATGGAATCAAAAGCTGTTCATTTGTCAGTTTTTATATGAGTGTTCTATAATAATTAGTAAGCTAAGTACCATACACTAGTAATCAAAATTAGCTTGAAGGTTTGAAAAACATTAAATAAACATAGTTCAAGTACAAGTGTTATTTAATGTTATAAGATTATACCTTCTCTTCGAAGGCTTTTATTTGAGCTTGGTATGTGTTCATCTTCTTATTAGCAACAGTCAATTCATTATTCAGTTCATTTATTCTTTGTTCAAACTCTTTTTCCTTTGCTTCTGAAGATGCTTTTATTTCCTGAGGCAAAATTAAGAATAGGTTGAGTAGAAATATACTTTTATTTTATATTGCTCATATTTATTTAACAATTTATGTAAAGATGAAATAAATGGTTTCACATTATCAAAGATCAATCGGATATTACCTTGTTTAAAACGACCCTTGAGATTGTTCAATACAATCCATAATAAAACATAAATTACAATTTGTAAAATTGAATTATTTTGTATTGAAACAATATAGAAACACTTTAGAATAGTAAACAATATTTTTTTTAAATAAATATGTGTAAAAATACTTAACTAACAAACAATTTTATCTTGAAATAATTTGAAATTTTAATTGTTTTTTATGTGCTTGTTGTCTTACTACTCATACAGACTATCCACATATTCTAAAACTAAATGTAAACTTAGCCAAAGTTAAATTTGTGCTAATTTTTAATGGATTATTAAAATAGTGTAGTTTGTTGATAATCTTTTAATTTATGGATAGTTAATAAAGCAAATTATTTATTAATCTAAAATATCGTGTTTGAATACTTAATCTGTAATATTACATTTAAATTTTATGTAACAAATTATGAGACATTCCTAGGGTCAATTTGAACAATATTATTAAATAAGAATTATAATGAATAAGTTATTCATTGAGACAAACAATTTTGGAAACCAAATTATTGAATTCATGTTTATTGTTTACACTGTAAGTAGGTACTTACTTTTTGAGCTTTGTTGATTATTTCTCCATAATCTTGTTTGATTTTCTGAATTGTGTTCCTTAGGGCATCAATAATTTCATTTTGTGCATCAATCTAATATAGAGAAATAAATGTATTAATCTAGTACTGTGCATTAAATAAATCCATAGCTATGTTCAGCTAAATGAAAGCTTGTCTCACTATTTTTATCATTTTAAATTTTGTAATTATTAACAATATGTATGAACACTTGGGGTCAATATTATGCTCGGCTAAGGTCCACAATGTGGGTGGTTGTGTAACCAGCTATCCCTCTATCTTTAAGGATGGTTTATAGAACTTTAGTAACAGAAAAACAATTTGATATAAAGAATTACAAGAATAGTAAACCATATGTATTCAGTGTAGTATAAAATAACTCTACTTAGGAATATGTTGAATAGAATTGTTTTCAATCCGAATCTTAAATATAAATTTTCATTTTACCTTTAGAAATGTAAATGTGATTCAGCTTATTGGAAAACATGGTAAGCATAAGAAGTTTTATTTTCTCTTTATTTACTTATTACTAGGGACACGCCAAATTTGCATTTGCAATAACGTGAATTTTTACGCGAATTCTGTTTTCATATGAACAACACATAATATATAAGTTTTTTTCTCTAAATAAACACAATTTCTTTGTAATTGGGCAAGTACTATGTCATGCAATATAATTTTCAACGTTGTAGCACTGGCGATAGGTTGAACATAAAAAATCACGATTTCTATTTTTACACATTACTATACTTAAATCTTTTCCTAGGTGGGCTTTCTTCATCAAATTTATTCTTAGTAGTTTATTTTTCCTTTTTCTTTAGTTTTATCAATTTCCTTTATTATAAAATATACTTAAATCTTGATATTGACAGATTGATTCTTTGTTTTCAGCCTCTAAAATATTTCATGCTAGATCCAAGTAAGGAATTAATATAATTATATGGCCCTTGCTACAGGCGGTCATGTTTAGCAAAATTGTATCATCTTTATTTTTACCCCCCGCCCCTTATTTGATAGTAGTTTCGTCTTCTATGATGACATGTTTCAGTGTTATTATTGAATGGTCTACTCTAAACATAGATTGATAGTTAATTATTTTGATATTGCTATTTGTACAACTCAAAGGTAATGATGATATCGGGATATAAAGTTTGAAATTAATAAGCATGAAAGCTTTTGTGTATATGTATATATGATTTTTCTTTGAATATGTTAATAAATACTTAAATACACAATATGAACAAGAATGTAGACAGTTTTATCCTAGCTCTTTTCAATGAATGCTAATTCAATTCATATTTACATAAATAATACAATCACTTTCAGCATTTAATATCGCTATTTGAGAAAAATAACACCACTTTTCCCATAAAAATAACCTCACCTTTTGTGTGTCCATACTTATGACACTTTTATCAGAAAGTAAAATTTGATTAAAAGGGCTAGTTTTATTGGTTTAAACAGAAAATTAATTTGAAATATATTATAAGAGTACTCTGTTGAGAGGCCTACATTTCAAAGGTGTCCAGCGACTACTCATTACTATTTAGGTAATGAGAGGAGCTCCTTTTTAAAACTTGCAATTATTGTTAAACACATTGGTTTAATAAGCACAGTGATATATAATATATAAAAATTCATAAATTAAACATAATTAATAAATATCACTGCATTAGATATCTTTACATGTTATCCAATAAATTCATCGAGAGAATATTGCATAATGTTTCAAAAGAGAAAGAGAGTATAGCACAGAGTTCTGACTTAACATTAGAGCAATTTAGGACAAAAAGTTCCTAGTTTGTCAATACATTCTCAAAAAATTCCTTTAAATCTTCAATTTCTACAATGGAGGCTTGATCATTTAGTTTAGACATTTATTAATAGTGCTTGCCTTTGTAAAAAAAAGGGTAAAATATTTATTTCCTTATAGATAGTTAGAAAATTCATTTTTTAAAGTAGAGTTGTATGAAGTTTCGAAAACATAGCTATGAATTAGTTGTCAGCTTGGGTTTATCTCCTAATGAAAAATTAGCTATGCATGATAGTAAAAAATTATTTTTTTCTTACTACCCGTATGAGCTTATGATCCACTTTGTATTTATTTTCACATAGTTTAAGTCCTTTAACCAAACATATTAATTACCTGCTCATTTCGACTATCCAAAGCTGCCTTTAGTGTATTGTTTCTTTCGATTATAGACCTTGACTTAGGAAGACTTGTCTGAAAGATAATACAATACAATGTGAGTGCATTAAAATAGCTAAGGTTTAATAATATTAAATATTGTGTGTATAATAAACATGTTAAAATTATACTAAAGAAATTACAAAAATAACTATGAATAAAAAGCTTGAGAGGTTCTCTTTTTTGAGTGTTAAATATAATAAACTATTAACAGCCTAATTCAAGATATAAATGGCAACAATTTAACTACAAAGGTTACAAAACCAACCAAATCATCAAGAGAATTAAAAACCATAATATTAACATTACTTTTGGAATTAATAACAATATTTAAAGATTTTTCAGCATTTATAATCATAACATCACTAATCAATTCAACAAACATGTAATCTACAAGCAAACCTTTGATTGTAGCATATATATATAACTCGTAAGTCTTTGAAAATGTGTTATGGTGAGAATTTATCAGATTTTCATAAACAATCCAAGTCTTCTGAGAATTAAAAAAAAACCTCTTTAAGTCAACCTACACTCATAAATAAATGCATGAAACTAATCCATTTTTCCAATAAAGTAGTAAAATGAAGTAATGCAGAACAATCACATTCAAACAGTCTTATTACAAAATAAAAATATATTATAAGGAATAAATTCAAAAAGAAAATCAAAAATTTCCAAACACACCTTAACACTTAAAAGTCCATTAATTTTTAAATCCATTATTGTTTCCAGCCTATGGCCTGCGTCAGTTTTTTATTCGTTGGTAGCATGTTTGTTAATGAGCTTTTGACCTCAGGTTTGATTCTCGGCATTGCCGAAAAATTAATCATTGGTAAAATATGGGTTTACCCTTACACAATGATAAATTAACAGCCAAGGACTGGATGTTGGGCCTGTCCCAGTCTTAAATTAGATTATAAGGCATATGTTGCTACGACAGGCCTAGCAAACCGACAGTGGAAAAATATGTGAATTCAATAAAAAAAATTGACCCAGGCCATAGGCTGGAAAGAGTAATGGATGTAAATTGATCTAGTATAGAAGTAAACACTGAAGTCAAGAGGGGAGTCTACATTTCTCAAACATGTTGGACAAGAGAAAGCTACAAAAAGAGATAAACCAACCTAGAGCATTAAAAATAAGGAGATGAGGGAGGTTGGCGGGAGAGGTTAATTTATACAATATATTTGTATTATATTTTAAAGAAGGTGTAAATATAATATTATCACCTCATAAAGCGGAAAAAGGTTTTCCTTATAGAGATGTATTATATTTTATATTGTTTTGTTTTTTTAAAGTCAAAACTTGGTGGTATGTAAAAATATCAGCAGCAAACCAAAGAACCATGGATTTCAGCAAAAAATTCTGACAAGATATTCTGTACTAAGCAAATATATTAGTTGTATACCTGTTCCTCCAGCTGTTTGTGAGCTTTTTCAAGTGTTTCTTGTAGTCCCTGGATCTTATACTGTTCCTCAAATTTTAGCTGTTCCATGGTCAAGCGATCCTCCTGTTCAAAACAATGTTGCTAATTGGTGAGTTATCTTATGGTTACATATAGAAAAAAAAAAATATATATACAAAAAAAATATTTAATATCTTATTTGTAGTGTTTAAAATTTGAATCCCCCCCACCGCTGTTCGGAGTAGTAACATCGGAGGACATTTTGGTGAGAAATAGTGTGGGTTGTGAGTGAAAGTGCAGATGTTTGTGGATGTGAACGAAAATTAATTGGCGATATTTACCCAAAATGTTATAGGTGAAGACAGTTTAAAGTATTTCATAAACAGGAGTTTATAGAGCAAGCTACCCATTTGATTGAAGGCAGGAGAATCAGCTACTAAAAAGTAGAAATGCGACTATAAAGGAAGAAATGTATCTTGAATGCTTAAATCTATCTTTTCAGAAAAAATGGCAACACCTAGTTTATTGTTTTAGCAACTTTACTTTAGTACATTTTTCCCCATATACCCAATGAAAGATATTTCAACCAATAGTGTTGTTATGTAACTGTATTGACAACTTTTTTATTGAGCGTAAACTCTCAGAAACATTCATAAGTGACAAAGAAATATACTTTACATCACATATCTTTGAAGAGTAGTGCAAATTGAATGGTATTACACATTTGCTGATTTTGGCTCGTTATCCTCAAGTAAAAAGACAGTTTGAGAGAGATAACCATAATGTGGCCTATATAAGTAGCATTGCCACACTGCACAAAGATTACAAAGAGTGGGATGGAAAAATGAAGAAAATCCTTTGCATTCTGGATACAACTATCCAAAAGACTATGGATAAAATTACTTTTGAAGTTATACAGGAGTTCAATCTAAACTTTAAAGGTGGATTTCTAAGAAGGCACTTAAAATACAAGGAGTTAATGAGTATCAACAATCACCAGAGAGAAGAGTTATTAAATAACAGGTTGAACAGAAGAAACAATACAATAAGAAATAATTTGTGAGCACATCAAAGGACTCCACCAGGTCACTAGATTGACAACTTATATAATATAAGTCAGAGAATTTTCAAAGTGGAAACTCACCTGCCATGTTAGGGTCCAGCTTACACTTCTCTGGGGAACAAACACTACTTGTGAGGCCCCTATAATGAATGAGAGACATGTCCTTTGAGCATAGCCATGCACATAACATGCACAGCGGGAGATTTAGGGACCGATGACTCGATTCCCGTCATTGAAACTTGCCATCACTGGACAGCTGGGAAACATCACCCCCCACCGCACCTTGGACAGACTTCCATGGATGGGAGAAGTTGACTCCTCCTTTCAGGTGTGCTGGACTCACCCTTAAGGGAGTTTTGACACAACCTAGAAATCCCCTTGAAGAAGGCTTTTACCAAAGTTAACCTTCTGGGAGACAAAACTCAATCATTGGAATCACCCTGAAGAGGGCTTTTAGCCTATATCACTCTATTTGAGCCCTCAGAGGAAATCAAGCGTCTAGCCTCAGAAATCACTTCAAAGAGCTTTTGACCTGAGTTTCCCAGAGAGGACCTCATGAAATTGCTCGACCAGCTTTTCCAGAAGGTACTAGCTACCAACCACTTAGTGAATGGCGAGTGTGGGGTGGCGTGGAGGGTCCAACTCCTTCCCATTCACTCCCATTAAGATACCTTGACTGAGATTTAGCTGCTTTTCGGGGTAAGCCATCTGGACGTTGCCCAGGGGCCGCCATGAAGAGCCACTCTAACAGGATTACTGGAAGAAGAATATCCCCAGGGAAGAAAGGGCCTCTTGTCCCATCCAGGTAAGGGTTGTTGCCATGAGGGCAAGCTTGACACAAACCCATAACCTTCCAACCCTCAACCCGGCACTACCCCCAATTTGTGGGAATAATCTATGGCATCAGAGGGTCATGAGAGATGATGAGTTTGGAAACCAACCTAAAATGAGGACACCACGTACCACAGACGAAACTTAAATAATAATAATAATAATAATTATTATTATTATTATTATTTTAATTATTATTTTAATTTTTATTATTATTATTATTATTATTATTATTATTATTATCATCGTCATCGTCATCATCATCATCATCATCGTTATCATTATCATTATCATTATTATTATTATTATTATTATTATTATTATTATTATTATTATTATTATTAGCACCGTCTTACTACCCGTTCGGGTTATACGCATATTATTATTATTATTATTAGCACCGCGTCTTACTACCCATTCGGGTTATACGCACTTACGCTTAATGTGTAATGGTAGGGTGATTGTGAGATGAAATGAAGGACCTACAGTTTAACGTGGAATCCGAACCACGGTGGAGGCCTGGCATACGAAACTTAAAGAGCCATTTATTGTAACAAAAGTGATTCCTGATGGTAGTACCTATTAGGTTATGCACTTTGGAAGATGATGATAGGAGGGTGCATTCAAAAACCACCATTATATTAAAGTTAAAGTGGAGAAATTCTAACAAATAATATTTTAAATATTATAAAAGTATTATTGATTGATCTTTTCCTAAAATATCACTTTTATGAGACAAGTTGCCAAAATATATATTCAATGAACCAAATGTTACCAAATCTGTTCTTGAACAGGTGAATAAGCTCGTATGAATCCGTTTTCATTTCTGATGTTATAGGACTTAGTCATAAAGATTTGTGACTTGTGAAACTTTGTGTGTGAAGGTGTGTGGTATGCATGCATGTGTGTATATATATACATATATTATTTTTATTAGGTAAGTGTAAGTGTAGCCTATCTATTGTTTTTATAGATATTTGTTATAATATACCAAATATCTTTAGAGACAATGAATTTTCACGATGAACAAGTGTTACATTTTGAACATAATGTTAATAATAACAAGTTTGACCATAATGTGCAAAAACATTTTGGGAAAAATTAGTGTAAATCATGATTAATAATGGAGGTGTTTGGATATGAAAAAAACAACTGACAACAGTGGATAAGCAATTATGTGCCAGCAGTGAAAAACATGTATAACAGTAATAGTAATAGTTGATGTTCAAATGTGAGCTTTTAGGTTTGGTATATGCCAAATGTGTATTATACTGGAACCCAAAATGCCAATCCACAATTTTTTAAACAATTCTCTCCCTTAATTGTTTTCCTAACTTTGTTTTCACATTAAATTCTGAGTTTTCTCTAATGTACATAGCTTGATATAACTATTAAAGTGGACATAAATAGATTATTTATTATTTACCAACATATGTATGAATAATTAAAACAAGCATTTTTTATATCAAATTATTAAATTAAATTATTCTTAAAGAATTAAATAATGTAAATTAGGTATATAAAAAAAATTAAATGGCGTTGCAATTACAAAACATCTTCTTTTTATATATATGAACTGATCTTAAACTAAACTGCTTCATCTGACCCAACATGAAAAAAATTACTAACTAGCCATAAGAATAAAAACTCTTATTTTCACAAAATACAATAATATTAGGGCCTATATTTGAGTCATTATATATAATTATTTCTCTATAAAA
This sequence comes from Timema monikensis, assembly GCA_902151445.1. Taxonomy (NCBI): domain Eukaryota; kingdom Metazoa; phylum Arthropoda; class Insecta; order Phasmatodea; family Timematidae; genus Timema; species Timema monikensis. The sequence continues at coordinate 209,434 of CABFVZ010000291.1, read as the reverse complement.
CTTAGTTTATAGGATAAAAATAAAGAATACATGGTGTTACAAGAAAATGTTAGTAATTTATACTGTATACATTTCCATTAGAGATATACCATAATTGCTCTGGGCATGAATTTTGAGTACTAACTGGCCAAAAATATTTCAATCAACTAAATAAACATACATTATGTTTATTGTGTGTTTCAAATAATCTCAATATCATTTAAGCTTCTAAAAAATATATATATAGAAAATAACAGCTCATATATAATATAACAAATATAAAAACGCACCGCTTTTATCTTTGTCAATGTTTGATTATATTCCTCTTTGATTTTCTTTGCAGAGTCTTCTAGAGCAGATATTAATGCAGCTTGTGTATTTACCTAATAACAACAAAGAAAAATAAATTACACATATTGGAAATGAACATTCTTATTCGAAATTAATATTCGGTGCAAATTATAGTGATGCACAAAATATATACATATTTTTTGCTTATAGACTGAACAGGTAGTAGAACGCGATAATAATAACAAATAAAATAAGTAAAACACTATATATTTGTAAAATGATACAGGAATCAAGCTATAAAGCCTCTGGTTTAGTAAATATCCATTATAAGACAAAATATTAAACCATAAACAATGTATTACCATGAGAATGAAACTATTCTGAATAGTTCTACAGTAAAGCAATGTTGACCTAAAATATAATTAATAATTAGAAATGAAAAGATGGAAGCTTCATGACACTTACTTTCCTCTCAGAAGCTTCGAGCTCAGACATCAAAAGAGTGTTTTGCAACTGAACAGAATGAGATTTGGGTAGAGATTTCTGAAAATGCAGAAAATAAAATACTTATGGATAATTTTGATCCCTTTATAAAACTGTGCAATTAATGAGGTTGCGGTGAAAGTCTAGGTTTATATTTAAAACAATATTATTAAATAGGAATACAGATTATCATAAAAATGTTCAGGAAAGATGGATATTAATTATTATTAACATATAAAAGGAAACAAAAACAACATGGCTTTTACAATGAAAATAAGAACACAGTTCACACTTTACATTGCTACCATGAACCAAAGAAGTAATGGCTGCCTCTTGAAGAAAATTATCGTTACCGACCAATTATAAGTTTAATACCTTTAATGGTGAACACAATATTTTAAGTAAGTTCTCATTTCTCTTTTAAACCCTTATCTGAATATTTGTGTTGGACACAATATTCTAAATAAATGTCAACCTTTTTTATTTATTTTTTAAAATATTTATCTTACTCTAAATGTTGTGCAAATTTCTAAACAAATACTCACCTCTCTCTCCAACATTTCAATCTGAGCCTGATTTGATAGCAATTTCTCCTTGGTTTCATTCAGTTTATCTTCTAATTCCCTTATTCTCTGTTGATTTAGATGCTTAGTTTCATCTGTAGAGACTTGGTGATTCTGAAAACAGATACAATTTTACAACTATAAGAAAGTTGTTTTTATTAATTAGAAAAATTATCGCAACTAAGAGAATAATAACATTAAGTTCATCTACTGTGGGAGGGATGGTAACTGACAGCTAGCAGAATGTATTCCAAACATTGCTTGAAAGTCACTAGTGTTAACCTATGAGGAAATAATTGTTTTCTTAGTAATACTAAGAGGAGAAGTCAGTAAATAGGTCACAAATGGTTGTAAAAAAAGGAAGTAAAATACGAACTTGAAATCATTTATTACTACATTTACATTTACCTTCATTTATCAACATAATCTCCAAGCATATTGATACACTTATCCCATCTCTAGAATAGTGCTTCAAAACCCGCAGCATAGAAGTCATTGGTCAGTTGTCTCTACCACATTCACATCTCGTCTTCAACCTATTCATCAACAGTGAATGCCTTACCATCAAGATGGTTTTTACCAGACCTAACAGGTGAGAATCGCTAAGGTCTGAGTCAGGGCTCTTAGGTGAATGTTAAAGAAGTTCCCAGCATAGTTATTTAATTCTCTCCTTGATTAATTGATCTAGATGAGGTCTGGAATTGTCATTCTGAATCAGTACTTCACTTGTCGTAATAATTGACTTTTTTGTGAATCGTAACCCAAAGCATTGATAGAACAACAGTTTGATGCGGCATTCACATTTTCAACTGCTTTTGGGAATGGGCAAGCAGTACTCCCTGAGAATCACAAAACAATGTAACCATAACCTTCCCTTCTTTGTATGAAAGTAAACTGGGATTTTTCCATTGCATTGAAGCTTGGATTGATAACCATGCACCCATGATTCATCGCCAATAACCACAATATTAATCATATCTTCTCCTTCATCTGCATATTGACAGATGTTGTAAGGGCCAACCCATTTGGTTCATTTTGTGTTCCTTATCAGTTTTACGAGCACCCACCATGCACAAACTTTCCTAAAGCTCAAACGATCATACATTATAATGTAGGTTAAGCTAAACCCTATTGCAGTTGCTACAAGGTCTATAATTACTTGCCTGCCCACTCAAATCATCTGTTCCACTTGCCAAACAGTTGCTTTCATCACGATCTCAAAAGGTCAACCAGGTCGGTCTTCATTTGCTACTTTCAAACGTTCATGAGTGAATCAATTGACTGAGTTGTGTATTGCTTTATGCAACCAACACTTTTCCCCATAAACAGGAAACTTTTCTTTAAGAATATCCTTTGCAGGAAGTCCTTTTGCCAACAAAAATGCACATCGGCAAGCTTTACCTAGTTAGTACACTCCTAGAGCAAGGTCACCACTATGATACTGAACTGTGCATGTACATGCGCTACCTAAACTGTCATCAAGATGAATTGTGTTGGCATCTTGTGACGTATTTAGAGCCTACTATCCCCCATCCATTTGTGACCTATTTACTGACCCTCCCTGGTATATTATCAATCAAAAGGGTTAATAAATACCTATATTAATACTTCCCAAAGGATTACTTTATAATTTGCGTTTTCTTAGGTTATTGAAAGGACTAAAAATATTAATAAAACCATTATGGCTTTTGTTTCACATTTGTGGTAACACACATAAGCATGAACACAATCGAAAAGGTTTGTATGATGTCATCAACCAGCCCTTTAGAAGATCTCATTTGTAAATCATTTTCAAGTGAACCACAGATGCCACTTCCACAATAAAGAAACATCCAAACAGTTATTTTCATAAGTTTGTATTTCAATAATATAAACATTGTTAAAAGAAAAACATATTTAAAAACAAATTGTTTGTCGTGATAGTTTTGGTCTTAAAGATTATATGGTCTGACGAATGGATACATGAGAGTATATCTGGTAGCTTTATGGCTGTATCCAAAATTCCAACCATAGATGAGCTCTATTTATAACCTTAAATGGATACAATAAACACAGCATAAGATCATATTAATATAGCATTAGAGATATTTAAAAATATAGATTAATATAATTTCTATACCTACTTTCTTAGTTCTTATTATGTCTTCATATTCATCCTTGGCTCTCTGCATGGAGCCTTGTAGCACACGGATCATCTCATCTTGAGTGTTTATCTAAAAATTTCAGAATCATTTAAATTTAAAAACTTTAAAACACAACTTTGGACTCAAATATTTAATAATTTACTCATCACAATAATGATATATTCAAGTATCATGGATGACAGTAGAGGGCAGGGCATGCGGCACAAATGGGAGAGTAGATCCATGCTCAGAGTATTGGCTGTCAAACCCAATGGGAAGATACCATTGGGAAGACCTATACGCAAATGGGATGATAATATTAGAAGAGAATAAAGAGACAGCCAATACCTCTTTGCCCAGTGGCAGCAATGTAAAGCGTGAACTGTATTTTTCTTTTTATTCTAAAAGCAATATTGTAACAGCCATATTGTGTTTGTTCCCTTTAATATGTTTTCTATTCACCTTTCCTCTATCTTCTTCAAATATAGATTACAAATTACATCAAAAAGCGAAAAGAGGTTTTCCTTAAAGAGATACGTTAGAATGGACTTGAAAGAAATAGGGTGTAGTGACAAAGACTGGATATAATTAGCTCAAGTTGGGAATAGGTGGCATACTTTTGTGAATGTGGCACTGAACTCTCGAGTTACTAATGCCATAGAGTATGTATTGTATACTTGTATGCAGAATCTAACAGTGTGCCTGGGTGTGAATTGCTAATCAAAATTTTGCAGTATGAAAAAGGTTGTTAAAGAGATAAAACTAACTTGTAATTATAATAATTTTTTTTCAATTTCAATTTCCTTTATCTAGTGCTAGCCAACAGTCGTGAGACCTATGACAGGCCAGTACTGAAAAGTACACAAGTACCATAGCAGCACATATAATAACATAGTAAAATAATATAATAATAATAAATATTATGATGACGATGACAACAATAATGATGATGGTGATGGTGATGACAATGTTGATGGTGGTGGTGGTGATGATGATGATGATGATGATGATGATGATGATGATGATGATGATGATGATGATGATGATGAAATCAATCCTCAGTTATGACAAAAATACACACCTGACTCTTGTACTTCTCCATCTGTGATGTTAAAAATGTGAATTGTGACTGTGAGATAGATGAGATCTTCTGGAAAAATTAGCCCATATTAACAAGAATGAAAACTATTTTCTGGAATAACTAAAACATCGTAAGAAAATTACAAAATTTGGACTTTATTATAATTGTAAAAAAATTAAAAAGGTTAAAAAAATTCCTATAAATTCACAATGTATATGTTTAAAAAAAGTGTATTATAATCAAAAGGATTTACTACTATATAAAGTAGAATTATGTTTTATTTAAATAATTATCATTGATAAACAAAATGCTAAACATCAATGAAAATTCAAATTTGCTCTTGTAAAGCCTATAAATACACAGTTGTAAAACTTGTAGAACATTTTTTATTCATAAGAAGTGCATAAAGTTATAGTGATAAATACATTTTAATTCCCTCAACAAATATTGCCCTTTAACACTTAGCCTCAGAAAGGTTACATAAAAATAGATGGACCTTAAATTCAAATGCCTATCGTATTAGGGTTCATCCATAAACCATGTAATGCTGTTGAGAGGGGTTAACATGTGAGTGAGCATTCATGTGTACATGGATTGGTGTTACATCGGGGAAAGGTGGGTACACCACAATGTTTCCTAGAACAGGTTTCATTCTTAAATTCTGATGTTGAAAAAATAATATTTTTCTTAAATAAAAGTGATAAGGTATTGTTATAAAATTCTTTGAAATCATTAAATATAGGATTTAAAATGGATTCTGACTAGTCATATATATATATATATATATACACACACACACACACACACACACACACACACTAATTTTAACATAAATTGAATCATATTTTGGCAATGGGTTATTTGGTGAACATAAAGAGGAAGAATGAATACACTTTACACAAACCTTTAATTCAAAATGGAGTAATTCAGTGTTTGTGAGAAGTGTATTATATTTCCCTCTTTTTGTTTGGTAAAGGCAACAATGCCAAAATATTACCCTATTCAATTTGTGTTAAAATTAGTGTTTATGTGTGTGCGACAACTTCTAGTATAGAAAACAGAATAATGGAAGATGTCACCTTTGTGCATTGGATTATTCCAACATTTTTCCTCTTTCCCTAGGTGGGCTTTGTTCATTAAATCTACACTGGTTAGTTTATTTTTCCTTTTTCTTTATTTTCATCAATTTCCATTATAAAATCATTTAGCCATTGGGCCACCTTATTTTTAAACATTTTAGAAAAAGAATAAAATTTTGAATGTTTTAAAACAAAATAATATTACCTAATAGTAGAATAAACAAAATACTTACCGATTGCTCTAAGGATTGAAGTTTGACAAGATCTAACTGGACTTCTTTCAAGACAGTCTGTAGTTCTTCAACCTTTCTCTCACCTTCACTTTTGAGTGTCTGGATCTCCAGCTGTTTTGTCTAGAATCAAACATACCAAAAGGCAGATTTACAAAATGAAGGTCAATTGTTCTTTCATAATTTAAATAAACTAAATATTATATGTTTTTAATTTAAAAAAACTACTGCAAATTAAATGAGTATCAAATATTTATATGTGACCACACATGAGTATAGCTATCAAAGTAGTTCAAAATTTTTAGATCTTTCACTTTGTGATAGTGGTCATTTAATTCATTTCCATACTTAAGTCTACAATATAGATCTCCATTAGGAAGATATAGAATATAAAGAGAATGGCAAGACACTCATTTGAATAAATCGATAAATAACATATTTCACTTGTTATTTTATTTTAGTCAAAGTTTAAATGCTATAACCGTAGTTCACTTGGTTTTATCCAGCTATTTTTTTAAATTCAATATGTATTTTTGTTTTACTTCACTGCAAACATTTATTATATGAATAAAATATTTAATGGTATATTTTTGGCAAATTATAATCAGAATATGCATTGTTTACAAAAGCACAAAGGCAGATAAATATTTGTCATTCAGTTTGAGAGTTACTTCCCTATTGTTTTTATTTATTTGTTTGTCACCACATCTTACTACCTGTTCAGGTTATAGGCATACACGATAATTACTCTAATGAGGGAGGGATGATTAAGGAAGCATTTTAGAGGTAATCAATCAGCATATGCATGGAAGGAAAATGTGAAACCATTCAGGAAAAGCCACCCTCTAGAGACCTGACCAGGATTCGAATCGCAATCTCTATGCCATCTGAAGGCCAGTCTAACATGAGAGTGACGCCTTAGGTCAGGGGTTACCAAACTTTTTAGAAGCTTTTACATATGAAGACATTTTATATATTTTTAACATTAATGGTCACAAATTGCACAGCTGAGCATTCATTTTCTCAGTTAAATTTGAATAAAAATCCCAACAGAACAACTTTGCGACAAGACAAGCTGAATATCTTGTCTTTGCTAAGTTTACAAGCAGATTTGTTACATCAGATTAGTTTTTAAAACTTAATCAAAGCCTTTGCTGTTAAAAGAAAGTAGGAGAAATTTTTTTCATTATAAATAAAGCTGTAGCGAGCGAGACCATGCTCGAGCCAGCCCCGAACAATCACCAGGCTTGGGCCACCTCTCATAGCAAGGGGCGAGGGACATTCCAACAGGCCGAGTGTAGGGCTAAATCAGACAGGTGTGACAAGAGACAGTCGAGCAACGAGGCTGAGAGTGTCAACACTAGAGTGCGGGTTTTCACATTGTAATGGACGTGTGCGACAGACTCAAGACTTGTGTATTTAATAGACGTATTAGTAAGTAATCATTCTTTGTAATGTTGGAGTTTAGAAATAAGAGTAGTAAATAAGAACCGTAACAAAGCTATAAATAGGAAACTATAAACATTATTTTGCAACTTTTGATTCAAGTATGATGATACTCTGTATCTTCAAGGTTTTAAAGAAGTGATTATATTTCTACATTATAATATTTTACTAAAACTATTAACCTACCTAAATTTATTTCAATAAAAATAATCATTTTCAATATGTTTTGCATTTGCATTTTTCCCCTACTAGAGTTATTTTAACTAAATCCAAAAACAAGTTGAAAATTTACATTTTTCTGTTGTGCTGGTGTTCTGTTCTTATATTGCTTACTGCTATTTGGTGTTAAATGATATAATCAAGAACTTCACTATCATAAAATTGAGAAACAATCAGTTTAAAATCATACATTTAATTTGATGTAATTGTTCTTTCAAATATCTTATGAAAATATTTGTTCCTGTTTTAATATATACATTGGAGAATGGGAGGGCGAAGGATGTTTACATTTTGTAGGGCGTTTGGGGGGAACCATAGCATTTTGAGTGCTTAGGGCCTAAGAAGGTATTAATATGGCTCTGCCTTATCACCTTCCTTGTCATTACCATCACTTCACACTTTGCCATGATAAATTTCCCTCCACAATCTTTCACTTCCTCATTCCATTCTTGTAGCTGTTCCTATACTTCCTTCCCCCCCCACCCCCCGCCCCCCATATCAACAAGTCATCAGCAAATATTGATCCTTTCATTCTTTCCTCCCCGAGTTTTCCTGCCACTCTAAAGATGACCATTTCTATTATCATTACAAATAGTAATGGTGAAACAGCACTCCTCTGCTTCGTTTCATTCTTATTTGGAACCACTCTGTCTAAAAATAACTCCTGTTATCCTCATACATGCTTTTTACTCTCATTACTACTCCTCTTTCCACTTCAACCTGCTCCATCGCTCTCCAAACCAGTTTTCTCTCTCTCTTTTCCGGTATCTTCTCATATATTTTTGTACAGTGACACATCAGTATTATCCCCCTAAAATGTGTACACCTCTTCCAGTCTTTCTTAAAAATAAGTACTATAACTCACACACTTGATATTACTTTGATATTTATGGTCTGCCTTTTCATTCCTTCGTCCATGCGAAAGTAGTCTATCACTAACCTAGTTTGCTTACCATCCCAACTTTATCTAATGATCTTATGGCTTTTTCTTTCCTTCTTATACCAGCTAATGGCCACTTTCATTTTATTTCTTGACCATAGCTCTAATAGCCTTGTACCCTCCTCGTTTCTCTCTCCCCATTCTTCTTTTCCCAGTACCTTTTCAAACACTTTTCTCTTTGCTTTAACTTATCATCATGAACCATTTCCAGCCTGTGGCTGGGGCTGTTTAGAAAAATGCCTCCCTCTCCCTCTGTCTTTCCACCATTCTTCCTCCTGCACTCTCTTCTACTCTGCTCCTCTCACTTGCACACTTGCTGTTATCTGTTCCTTCCATCTCTTCCTTGGTCTCCCTTGCGGTATCTTCTCCACATACTTCATATCCATTAATCTTTTTGAAATCATCTCCCATTTCATCCTAATTTCATGTTCATACCATCTCATCCTAGCTTCCTCTTCTATCTCATGTAACCCAAATTTAGACTTTACATCTTCATTCCTAATCCTACCTCTTCTGGTGACAGCTAGCATACTCCTCAAAAACTTCATTACCATAGCCTCTACTTTCCTTATTTCTATTTGATCCACAGTCCATATTTCTGCTGCATATGTTGCTATGGGTATGAAGTATGCTCTAGGCAGCACTTCTTTACACTTTAGGGGCGCTTATCTTTTCCATAGTAGGTCTCTTACACATCTGTAGAAAACCTTGTTCTGCTGCCCTAGTCTCACTATATCTTTACTATAGCTAACATTTATTATATTATATTTTTATTTTCATGTAAATTTCTATCCAATGTGCTTTTTAAGAAATAGGGATTATTAGCCTGCAAATGTACAAATATATTTTATTTGAATTTATATCTTGCTACCCAAATAATGTTATTCCAATATTAGTGTAAATTAAGTGAGATCAATGATTCTTAAATAGAATAGCGAGTCTGAACTTATTTATTATTTATACATGAGTACAATGCACAAACAAGACTTACAAATTACTGCCCCACCCTAATTATGATTTTAAAGGTAAAATAAAGGGCTGGGTCAATCAACTGTTTTCTTGATCATGCTGGTATAGAGTATTTGTTGCCAATTAGGCTGATCACCAATGCCAATCATTTAGTTTATTCAACTTTAAATATTATAAATATAATATGTATTAATAAAACTAAAAAATTAACTGTTCACAAGAATATTTTTATTTTGTTCAGTATAGAGGGAGGCTTTAGAAATTCACTTATAAAATTCTCTGATTTTTCCAGGTTTTCCATTAAAAAAAATTCCCCCATGAAGAGATTTTACCTCTTTATATAAAAGTAAGATACTAAGCACAGATGGACTGTCAATGAACAACATTATCGAACTAATATCATTTATCTGTGACCTGTTGACAAAGGTGTCTTTTCTCATGTTTTGTTTCCTCAGTTACTGTTTACAATATTGAAGAAGAGCTAACAAAATATTATATTAAAGTTTATCTTGTTTTGATGTAACATATAATTTTTTTGGTCAAACTGCTTGACTTTTCCCTGATTTTTTCAAATTCCTCAAGCATTCCCTGTTTTCCCTGTTTTGGCCACCCAGAATATACTAGGTTTGCTTACACAAGTATAGATGAAAACTAGATATAAGTTAAATATATTTCACTTTATTACCAGATTTTAAAGATATTTAGTTTCAGGCAAATTGACTCCACTTTTCTCATAGTTAAGTTTGTAATAGTATTAAATTTAAGACTTCTATAGAAAGCTCTGGAAATGACTATAACAAATTATACAAAAATGTATTTGATTTAATGAATTAGATAGTTTCAAAATTGGTAGATGTATTAAGTGACATTAAAATTCAAAAAGATTGATTATAATTTGCTTCTAATGAGCAACAAATTGTCGTATATGAAAATTTACAATAATCATTAACTGAATTAATACATAGGTTGACGACAAGTCATTGAGAGGTAGTTTTAAGCAGCTAGTTTAATAACGTCCCTCTATATAGTAATTGAAACATTGATGTCTTTATGTGTGATCAATAGATTTTTTTAATTAAAAACATAAATATTATTTGAATGAAAAAATTTAAACTATTCAAATTTAAGGATATTAGTTAGGTGTTTTAAAACTTTGTTTTATATTGTGTTTGATAGTAAAAATATACTCCTTAATTATTACCATTTTGACGTCTTTGAAATGCTACCTGCAAAATTAAGTGGTGGCTTGTTTTGTTTGTCACTTGAAAACACTTTGGTAAGTCAATGCATACACTGACTCATACAAAAAGTATTCTCTAGCTCAGAGTTCAAACATCTCAAATCTGAATCAGTGATTATTAGTGTGGCTCTTGTTTTTCAACTTTCTAAAAAGNTTGCCCCCCCCCCCCCCTACTCCCGCCTCACCCATATTGTTTCAATCAACAAAAAAATGATTTGTGCAAAATGTTAGCTCAGTTAGACAACTGTGAGGCGACCCTCATCAACCATGAAGTTTTGAAATTTTTGCCTGGAAAATAGTTTTTTCAGATAAAAAAAATGTTTTAGTTATTTTAGTTTTAATCACTTGCTAGCACTAGTAGCATGTGATTTGAAAAAAATCAACTGAAGAGGTACATTCTGCACCAAAATGATTTTTCTTCCTTTACAAACATCGGATTTTTGTCTTTTGTAACTCCTGGTACAAAAACTTTCTTCACGAGATTTTCTATCAGCACCAATTTCCTTGACAAAGACTCTTCAACATGGAAGGATGACCCTGGTTACAAAAGTGGAATTGAAAAACTTGAGAAGACAGTTGTTGTGAATGACGTTGCAGAAAGAGGTGTCAAACTCATTCAGGATTACAATAACATTCTCACAAAAGATGAAAGTGAGAAACAATTTGTTTTACAGATTGTAGCCGGAGACAATAAAAATTACCCAGCTTCTACTAAATCCTCTCTTAGGAAAAAATAATGTTCAATGTTTGTTAATTCACATTATGTTTTGATTCTATAGAAATTATTGCTGTAAATAAAAATGTGTTTCTCTTATAGAAAATGTGTGGGTTATTTAAAAACCTAATATTTCTTAAATTTTTCATGTCATTCCAGGGATCTTTCAATTTAACTTTTGGGAAATATGATTCAGACTGTTTTTAAACAATTGCTGGGGTTGCCTGGATGTGACCACATACATTTCTCTAAGAAGAAAAAAGAAAATGGTCGAGATAGGGAAGAGTATACCACTTTTGAATGGAATTAATCATTGCGTATACTATGTTCCAACTTCAAGGCGTTTGAGGTTCGCCTAGCAGTTTTCCAATTGAGCTGAAGTTTTGCACAACTCGTTTTTTTGTTGATTGGAACAGGATTAGGAGGTGGGAGCAGCAAAATTTTACCTTTCGGAAAATTACCTATTACTAAGGGCCACCCTAGTGATTATTTATTCTATAAAGATTGTTTCAAAATGATATACCAACATTTATTAGTTTGAACTAATCAAGTTGTGAACTTGATACTTATTCAACATCTCATACCATGCACTCAGTCAAGCACTCCACTGTCAACAGGCTTCAAATGAGCTTTCCAAGTCTACACTTACCAAATCAGCATCCTTTATTAGTTCCTGGAACTCTTGCTGGGTTTGTTTCAATGCATCCTTGTAACTTTGGATCATTTGTCCTTGGGCTTCAATCTAAAACACGTACAATCAGGTAAAACAAATCTGGCCAAGTTGCCTGTACTTATCTTTTCTTTTAAATCTATTTCATCATCATAATCATCATACTCAGTTTCCCGCCAATGTCAGGGTCTGTCTCAAACATAAACCTCTTTATTTATTCCTGTATTCCCACCACTTTTATTCTTTTATACCAGCCCAATTCACTCCTCCTCCCAATCTTCTGCAATCCTTTCAGCCATCTGTCATTGGGTCTTCCTCCTGGCCTCCTACCCGCAACCTCTATTTCAAGCATTTGTCTTGGAATATTCCTCTCTTCCGCCTACTTCACATGTATAGACCAAACTAATCTTTCTTTCTTTATCCTATCCTGCAGGGGTTCCTCCTTTTCTATCTTTCTCACTCTGTTACACACCCTTTAATTTCTCGCCATGTTCATTCCCCAGAAATTTTATTTTGCATACCTATATCCTGGTCTTATCCCTTTCCTTCACTACCCAGGTTTATGATAAATTCTGCAATATTGGAACAGAGTAAGTGCTGTACATCACTCTTTAACACTTCTGTGGCACACCTCTACTCCATATCAAGTTTCTGATGCTTTTATAAATATATATATATATATATATATTATACAATACAGGAATGGCATCTTGAGATATTAACACTCTTGACACCATGCCCATAGAATTTACGGGCGGCCATTCTTACAAATTACACCGAGCCTGTCAATTCTAAGGCGTCTTGAATTCAAAACAGCATAAAATCTTTACTTATGTTTTCTACATGTTTGTTTAGTGGTGTGCATGCCTTGCACTGTTAGTTCCAAATTGTGGTCAAAGATGGCATTTCACTGCACATCTGAGTGGAGTTATTATAATAATAACAACCCTGCAATTTCCTCTCAAGTGGTTCAAGTTCAGTTGTTCTTAATGCTTCTGTTTCTTGTGTTCATGCTGCATAAACAAATTGTGAGAGAAAAGGTTTATTTGCTAATGAAATAGCAGAAATAGTGAATTTAGGTGATTATATAGATGACAATGAATATGAAATAAAATAATTGGCGGAATTAGTGATAAAATATAGAATCCAATGTTTTTTACTAAAGTGAACACTTATTTTATAGTAGGCCTATCTCATAAATGTCAACATGAAGATATTATTTTATATTATGGGGCCTAAATTATTTCTTCAGTTATGAATAATGTGTTTGAATGAAAAGCACTTGAATGATTCATTACATATAGGCTATTAAATATTCTAATGTATAGAATACGGTGTAATGTGATATTATCTTGTGGGTAGGCCTATTGTTAGTAAAATATGATTTTACTATAAATTTATTTACAAAGCAGTTATAAGTTAGAATTTGGATTATTCATTATAAAGCTATACATTATGTGTCTACATGCACATATTATTGTATGCAATGACAAATAACCTAAATCTACATAACCAGCTGATTGTATGAGTTTATTGTTTATTATTTGTAGGGGTGTACCGATGCGGATACCGATGAATCATTATCGGGTGATTATTTGTGCATCAGCAATTAATCGTAATCGGCGATTATAATGCCAATGAATTGGTTGTTTTTTTAAATAAAATCTAAAGCAAAATATTCTTGGTAGGAGTTAAAATATAGTGTTCAAAATCGCAAAAAACAAACAAAAAAACACACATACACACTGAATCTGGGTTGAGGACTATGCAAAAATTACATAACCAGATAAAGAAATATAAGTTCATACCGTCGATAAAACTAACAATCTAGTTCCGACTTTGGCCGGTTATGGAAAGATTAATCACCGGTTATGCAAATATTGATAACAAATCTAGATTATTATAGCTTTAAATGTTGATTTTTAAATAAAATCTTTTATTAACTGTTATCATTCTCTTAAGCATATTTTCCAATAGTTATTAATCGTAGCATGAACAATTATTTTAAACAATTGGTATCAGTAATCGGTTTTAGTGAATAGGTACACCTCTAATTATTTGTATGACTTTTTTGTTTTTGCCTTTTACTCAGAACCCTAGTAAGAACATGTTACAAGATATCACACTAACTTAACTATTCAGGATAAAGAAGAATGTAGCTCCAAATTGGGCTTATAACTTTTAAAATCCAATGTAGGGCTCTGGAGAAACTAATTTTTTTTTAAATCCCTAAGTTTCTGAAGGTAAGTACATAATCTTGGCTCGCTACTTATAATATTAAAGATCTAGGTTTATTAATTTACAACAGACTAGTATTAAAAATGGTTACTAGACTTAAAAACCAACTTATAGAACAGTTCTCTAAGATTTCCTCTTGATTAACTTATTGTGGAGTTAAGTGAAGGAACCATCTTAATAATTATAAGGTAAGTAAATCAGACCATGTGGGATCCCGAAATTCAGGCTATTAGTTAGATGTTCCCGAAACTCGGGTGCGAAAATTTATTTCCCCAATTTTTCAGGGAAACGTTAATATCAAAAAACTACAATTAAGGAATGTGTGTATCCATGTCATGTTTGTATTTAAAAGTAACTAAAAATATTATTAATTTAATGAAATTAAATAAACTTTCCGTTAAGTATGCAGTACTGCAAAATGCAGTCGCTTTTATATTACAAATACCTAGGCAAGAATAGTTTTCAAGCTTATAGTCTACTAATTTTCAAGGTATTGAGTCTCGATGAATGTTGCTCTGAGCTTATAAATCTTCATATCAAGGGATGAGGAATAGGGTGTTGATAGTGTCACAATCACCCTAGTCACCTTAAACTTCAACATTTTCTTCTACCTCATCTTCTCCAGAACTTACCTTGGACTCTATACTAAACACTTCACCACTATCTGATTTATTCCCACTAGTATTGTAACAGTCTTCCAAAATATCACAATCCCCAATCAAGGTGAAGTAATTATATTATCTTTTTTTTTTTGCCACTTTAAATTATTCTGGATTAACATATACCGGTATTTCCTGCCTGAAAATTTCCCAAAGCAATATGTCATTACTGTGCAGGCCTAGTTATTAGTATAATAAATGATTAACCCTTTGAATGTCAATTTCACTAAGAACAGTGCGTGAAATATTTGCTAAAATTGCAACCATCGTTCACAGCGATCCCATGTTTTCGAGTGCTTGGTTCAGTATTTTTAAGTCAACAGATAGGATAAAGTTTATTTCCACTGCATTCTCGTATGTTCAAGCTACTTTTATTTGTCTTTGCACTTAGAGTTTTTATATATCGAACATGAACATTATTTTCTAACTTTATGAGTTATATCTTTGGCCTTATTTGTAAACATGGCTACTAAGAATTTTTAAGGCAAGTGTGAATATGAGTGATTCCTAAAGAGATGAAATAAATCTTGAGGATCAGGATAATCCACCTCAACCTCTTCATATTTATGCAGAAGTGCCAGGTTTGAAATGTGCTCCCCCCCCTCCCTCCACCCCCACCCCCCCTCTTATTCCAAGCTAATTATTTATTTTAACCTTCATTTTACTATAAGCCTGCTAAAGTTGATGGTCACTGAAACAGCTGCTTTGCATAGCCCAATTTTAGCGTAAAATCGTAAATATTTTTTTGTTGTAAACTTTGTTATTTACTCGGTTTTTTATGTTCTTTTTAGTGATTTATTCTATTGCAAGCTATTTAAATTTTCAAAGCTTAAAAATTAATGTTAACTAAAACAGTAATTTTTATTTTTTTTAATATCTTGGCTAGTAATTTTTTTATTATATTTAAACATTAAAGAGTATATTTATATTTATAAAATCGGATT
Source organism: Timema monikensis (assembly GCA_902151445.1). Taxonomy (NCBI): domain Eukaryota; kingdom Metazoa; phylum Arthropoda; class Insecta; order Phasmatodea; family Timematidae; genus Timema; species Timema monikensis. Next base: position 193,565 of record CABFVZ010000291.1, on the reverse strand, counting down.
GGCAAGCGTGCTAGCTTGTTTATGTAAGAATTTGAGTGCAAGAAGTTCAAAGACTAATAGGTCATTAAAATTTAAACAAAATCCTGTATTTTTCAGCAAAATAGCTCGGCACTTTTAGCACATTTTTTAGTCAACTTGGCACTCAAAGGGTTAAGGAAAACTTCTTTTCACTCTATGAGGTAATTGTATTATATTTGGAAGAGGGTACAGGAAAGGTGGATAGAAACATATAAAAGGGATGAACACAATATGGCCTTTAAAGTGTAATGAAGAAAACAGTTCACACATTACAATGCTGCCAATGGATAAAGAGGCAACCATTACCTCTTTGTCCAATGGCAGCAATGTATGATTGGATCCTGTTAAGGGAATACAGTTATTAACTATATAAGTAAAGTTTAGTCAGATTTAGTTGAAGTAGATTATTTTTTAAAAGTTTGGCCTACCTTCTGCCTTAATTACTTCAATCTCAAGTCTTTTTTTTTTTATTTGAATATTGTTTGGAGTTTTTGTGCTGATATCCTCACGATATCCTCAACCTCTTTGTGTCAAAACTCAACAATTTTGTGTATTCCCAATATTTTCCTTGGCCTAAATATTCATCATCATCATCATCTGACGTTTCCGCTTCTGCTGGTTGTCTTGCACATCCTCTTCCATTCCCGTTGATCTCTCCCCCTCAGCCACACATCTCCGATCTGCTCCTTTAACTCCCACATCCTTCTGCACTTGGTCCATCCATCTTGTCTGTGGTCTTCCTAAACTAGGTCTTCTACCCTTCTCTTTGTTCTCTAAGGCTTTCTCAAGCACTCTCATCACATGACCTAACCACATTAACCCTTTTCTCTCCAATGTCTCTTTTAATGGTTTAACTTTTAAACCATCCCTAATTATTTCATTCCTTATCCTGTCCTGTTACATTACCAATGCCTCTCAGGAACCTTATCTCTGCTGCCTGAAATCTACTTAAATTTCTCTTCATTCATGTCCAGGTAAATATAAAATATTCATTTATGAATATATTTATAATGAAGTACCTAGTAAGTATGGTTTTTCCAAATATGAATGAAATATAGGCAAACTGATATTGTCAAATCTTTGGACACAAATTGTTTAGTCAGTTTAATATATGCCATACGCATAGGGACATAATTTATTAATTACTATACTTTATGAGTTTTCATAATATATGATAAAAGAGATTTTGAGAGTGTATCGTGTGGAACAGCACGATGCCATACACGTCACCCCCACCCTAGAATATCTCGATACTCACCACATTCGAATAGGGCTTAATGGACTACCTGGTGCTAACAACCCAAAAAACAAAACAAAAAAACACAAGTTTTAAAGACAGCAAACTTTCACTTGTAGCATCGATTTCCAAGTAAAACTGTTTACTATTTTAGTTAACGTGTTCGTCGAGCAAAGATAGTGGCGTCGCCGGTGCAAGAGAGAGAAAGAGGGAACAAGCATTTCTCCTCTTTACCTCCATGAAGTGATGCTATCCAGGGGAGTTTCACGCATGCACAGTTAACGTCAAGAAAAGAAAAAAAAAAATGAATGGTTGAACTATGACATGTGTAACCATCATGTGTGTCTACCCCTTCTCCTGATCTACATATCTCCAAACCCTCCCCTCAAGAAAAAGTTATAAAACACCCAGTACCCGATTGTGACGGCACTCTCAGAAGGCAACTCACTAAGAAGGTGGACAATCTAGTCATGTAAGCAAACTTTGTATTTTGGTTTAAAATCTTGTAAAGAGATCTTTTCAAAATTCACTTTAGGCTGTGTAATATAACACCACTCATTCAGAGAGGTTTTTTTGTAACTTGCTGAACAATTCTTTTACTAGTGTGCACCCAGGATCATTACTTTTATTCTGTGTTTCTGGATAGTTTAACAGATAGTTAATTGAAATTAACTATGGTTGGCCTGTTAAATATATATGTCACAATAAAGAGGCAGTGTATGAGGATGACTGTCTGTTACCTTGTTTTTCATTTCATTCCAGGATGGTTTCATAACCAGGTTTTTTTAATCGATGATTAGATATATAACTAGTTAAGAGATATCAAAACTTGATGTTGTGTCATAGTTCTGTTATTCGCAGACTAAATGTTTGCTCAAATATATAGGTACTATTATGCTCTTAATCTATTTAACTAATTGATATGTTTTAGAACAGTTAGGAGGTAAGGTGAATTCACTTTGTGTGAAGCCAGCTGTGTTAGTTTATTTTTGTGTGTTACTTGGAAAAGTATTTATCAGGCATAGGTGAATTTCTTTTGTTATGTTTACATGAGGAAAAGAACAGTCTGTGAGCACTTAGGGACATGTTTAATTATGTAGGGATATGGTGAAATGCTTGCTTGGCTGGTGTGAACCTAGCATTAGTTGTTTATAGTACACTAGTTTACATATTCTTTTGTGTCGATTGACGAAAACACGTACTAACGTGACACATTCTTGCCTGTTATTTACATTGTATTAAGGTTTTGTAAATATTATGTTCTGGTTATTATACCGCAATGTTCCATGCCTCTGGACATTTTAATTTTAAACCAATGCCTCGCCAGCCTTTCCCAACTTATAGACTATTGTGACTTCTGTGTTGTTAAGGTGATTGCTTTAAGGCGAGTTGTGTATCATAATATAATATTGTTTCTATGTCCTATAACTTGTGCTTAGTCGCTATTTAATTTATGTACTCTGTTTTGCTTAACTTCAACAGTTCATTATCTTATTTTTTACCTTGTTCTATAGTATTTTTAAGTTTGAACAAATTATAATATTTAAAAAAAATTGTCCAGAGTTCAGTCTTTAAGTTTACCTTGTTCACTCATAAAGCACTCCCTTCATTTTATAAACACAGCTTAGATTGTCTACTGGTGTTTTGTGACAGGGTGGAGTTAATTATGTTTCTTAGAGTTAAGAATGTTTATTACTTCTTATTTTCGACTGTGGGCTAAGAGGTATGATACCTGTGAAATTTAGGGACATTGAAGGTTGACGGGCACGTTTACTCAGGTCATTCTGACCTGAATTCCCCTATTTAATTAATATATTTATTTTTGTACCAGCTGCCAGCTTAAGAGAATTGTTTATTTTTGACTAGGCTGTGTTATCTGGGTACAATGGTTTTTTTAACAACTTTTAACACAATTTGTATACTTAATATTATTTTTACAAGTTGACTAAAATCAATTATTTTTATAGTGAAGCAGTCACATTTAAGGCATCCTAGATTTGATAAGTATAACTAATTAATGTTATTTTTATTGATTCAAATGTGGCCGAGATAATTAAAGGGTTGGTCAAAAGAAGATTAAAGATTAGTGTGTGCCTAAATTTAACCAATAAGGTGTACTTGTTTTACAAAAATTAAACTATCGGTACTTTTTTTCAGTCATATTTCATTATTTCATATCACTCATGACAGTTAAAAGTTACTGTGAGTGTGATTAGTTATTGAATTCCCATTGCTAGATTCATAGTTGTTTTTGTGTTGATCAGAATTTTATAGTTATTTTTATTTGTAGACATACGCCTATTATCAAAAGCTCATTTGGTTTGAATGATGAAGGTAATTTTGTCACCGTGCAAGATGTCCTCCCCATTGTACTTTCAACACAACATAAAGTGCCAACATTATGTTATATCCAATTGTTATTTTAAGTTTGTTTATATTTCATATGTGTGTGGCCTCACCTGCCTATCTTGAGCTTCAAGTTTTCTCTGCAGAAGAGCTTGCCTGATATCCATTGACTGAGACACTGGAAGTTGTTCCTGGAAAATGGAACTTTATTTATATAGTGTGTTAAAAGGTTTCAAGAACTCGATGTGGTATGTTTATCATTTCAGTGTGTCAATCTCCCTGGGAGTTTGTAGACAAGAAATAATTAACTGACAAATAAAATGATTATTCAGAACAAACTTTTATTTAATATAAATGGAAAAAAATACCTCAAAATTTATGTTAGTTTTTCTAGAAAATTTTATGTGTATCAACAGTTTTGCTAACTAGGGAACTTGATCAAAATCAAATCATCTGATTTTTTCACTTAAAATGGTATAGCTAATATAATTACTTTTAATTACCAACAAGAAAATAGTTTATGAACCATATCAACCTCCACCAATTATGTAACATTTTGTGTAATGCATTCAAATATATCTTAAAAATTCAATGATACCCCATTTTTGTGGTGGAGGAAGAGGGGAAGTAAAAACCTTTGGAATTGTCCATGGGAGCTAATAAAATATAGTAGCTTAGTCACAACTGTAATGGTATTGATTTATTTAGCTTTTAAATATGAATTTATACTTTTATTTAAATTAGTTTCCAAATTTACCTTATTTAAATGTTAAATTCAATCTCATAAATTAAGTCAAATTTATAAAGTAAATTTGACCATTTCCTCTGTTGTTTTTTTTCATCTTGTAGCCCCAACTCACACACTTTAACCTGAATCACTATTTTTCTAAGAAGCCTTTACATGGTTAGTATCCAAAAACTAGTTGTCATTCAAGTGTTCAGCACATATGAGTTCTCATATTTGGCTGAGAGCCTTAACCTATAGCCTAATGTGGTATGTTAAGTATCCCAAAGAAAGAACTCGAACAACACATTCAAAAATATAACTAGCAAATAGTCGCCATAATTATTTTAAGGTAGCAATACCTATTGAAGGAATGCAGCTACAATTGCTATGAAACTATATTTTTCATATTATAAAATTTAAATATGCATGTGGAACATTACAACTAACATGTATGATGTATACCAGTTTTAAATAAATCTTTTTATAAATAATAATATTTCAAATACTATAAAATCATGTATCTTTCTAAATAATAATGTTAAAGGAAAGAGCTACCTTGCCACCATTGCAATTGAATGAATGAGCTAGAAGTGTAGCAATTTAGATGTCCCCACAATGCAAGATGATGTATCCCAATGAAGATAAAACTATCACCAATTATTTTGCAACATTTCACAATGTACAATAAATATATTTGCTCTTATTCACTAAACTTGAATAAAATGTTACTTGTTAATAAAATTAAAATTGTATTTCAACCAATTAAGCCATACCTTTTCCTCCAGTGTTGTTATCATATCCTGATACTTGACCATTTCTCTTTTCAATTTATTGACAGACGATTGGAGACTAACCACTTTTTGGGAATCCGTCTGTTCCCTTCTCTGCAATGACAATCGTCTCTCCTGTGAAACAACCACATATTAGACCCGTGTTCATTCCCCTGTATAAACCAGGGAATGGCTTCAGGGCAGACTGACACTAAGTCTCTGCAAACCTTCCAATGAAATATTTTTAAAAACATTTTTAAAATTGTGACTGATATCTGATTAAATATTTCACAATATTCTATCTGACAAACACAATTCTATTTTCTAACTTAATTCTCTAAGACCATATACTATGGTACTACATTTGTGTATTTATAACCTGTTTCATGTTTTTTTAACTGTGTCTAGTATTCTGACTTCAAAATTATTGGGTTTTTTTAACCAATTTACAGTATCTAATAATTATTCTTTTTTCTTATAAGTCTGTGATCCAATAAATCACAACTTACCTTTTAAAGTATTATCTTATCTTTACTGGAAGGTTAAGGTAAATAAATATCAAAGGTTTATTGTGAAAGGGATGAGGGGGATTGAGAAGTTGTTGATGAACAGGGGAAATAAGGGGAGGTTAGTACTTGAGAAGATTACTATGAAGGCGTTTCTACGTGGGCTATTAATACAGGTAGGTTTTGAGATCCAAAATCAGCCAAAAATGTTGAAAAATATTTTATTGTTTTAAGTTGTTTATTTTTGTGTGATTTAAAATAAGATCGCATCTAACAACCCAAATTTTGTCCACAGTTTATTCATGCCCTCTATCAATTAAAGCTCTTCTAAAAACTTTGTCTGCAATACTCAACAAACTAATTGCCCTATAATTTTTGAATTCACTCTTATTGCATTTGCCTTTGTACAAAGGAACAAAGACAGCATTCGTCCAGCAATCTAGGCTTTCACCGTAAAATTGCTTAAAATACTCCCTCCATCGCTCTCTTATACTGTTTTCATCCTAGATCATCCTACCACGTTCATTCTGAATGCCATAGGTCTTTCCTTGCACTCCTTATTTCGTTTTCTTTACCCGCTTCCTGAACAGCTTCTTATTTCCTTCAAAATCATTCTGCATTCTTTCTCTTTCTTTTAATCTCATTTACTCTTTATTCTCCTTTATTACTTTATTAATCTTTCATTTATATTAAAATGTATGCACACATGTTTATTTATAGCTTTTACTTATTTAAAGGTTTAAATATCATCTAAAAAGTTTATTTTGCTAATACATACCTGGAAAGCTCTATCCTGTCTAAGTTAAATTGTTGGATTCTAAAGAACATTTTATCATTTACTACTTAAGATAACAAAGGAAAAATGGTGCCAAACAGACTATATATTTAAAAGAGGATAGAAGGTCAAGGCCTATATAATTAACAGAAAATAGTAGGCCTCAAATTTTCCAATTAAAAACACAACAAAACACATGAATATGAAATTTTTGAGGTACATCAGTCCTCTTCTTAAGCAGAAGTAAAACACCCACTGGACTATGTCAGCATGGCTAGAGGTCGATCATGATGGGTGGTATGTCATTGTAAGGTTGTGTCTTGATAGGCTTTGATTGGATAGGGCTCTATTTGACTGTTGGCTCTGTGTTTAGGGTATCCTCGGGCTGTGAAAGCCTTGGGAAGTTGTTGACATTGGTTAAGGTCTTCTTCCCCGGAACATATACGTTTAGCTCTTGTAAACAGACCTCAAACCAATCAAGAGCCTAACAATAAACAACCTTCCAAAGACATGCCGCTTACCATCCAGTAATATGAAGAACTAGACCAACTCAGATTTATCCTGAACACGGGCTATAATATCCAAACCTCATTACCTCACACACCAAATCTACTCAACAGTACTCAAAGATCCACAGAAAATGCCCCCCTAATCTTCACAACATTCTGATTCAACCTACATTGCCCGACCCAACTATAAACAACAACAAACATCATCAGGCCAAAGGTTCCACCCATGCAACAAACCAAGATGTAGTACCCACAACATTCACCAACCTTCTAGCTCATTAAACAGTAGACTTACATAAATGGAATACCCCATGGAAGGCCACTCCTACCGCTCCACAGAAAAGCTTATATACCATATACAATGCAACTAATGCATTGCTGCATACATTGGCCTCACCAGAGAGACACTCAGCGAATGAAAGGGCAATGTTTTGATACTAACTACAGCGACCCTGACCAACCAGTAGCATTTAATGATCAAACGCATAATGCAGATTTTGATTCATGCTATAGTACTAGAGTAATACGACCCATTCCTAATAGTTTCAATCCTTTCCAGCTTTGTAAATGGGAACTTGCTCGGCAATCATTACGAAATCCAGGAACCCCTTGGTCTCAGCCTTAGATAACCTTTTCTCCTTTTCTGCCAAGCAAGCCTACTCAGTTAAGTCAGTAATTTATAGATAAACAATAATAACATATAATTTAACTTAATAATTTAATCATTAAATATGATATAAATACAATATTCTATCCATCTACTAAGAGTAAAGACACAAGTTTGAACAGACAACTGCAAAATCTAAGCAAAAAAATTAATATAAGGCAAGAAACAGGCAATTGTATCTAAGTGATCTTGATCTCCCTCAACCATGTTGCCATGTTCCATTTGGTGTTTTACTCACTTCTGCTGTTGAAGGAGACTGATGTACCCCAAAAATTTCATAATTATGTGTTTTGTTGTGTTTAAATTGTGACCTTTGAGGCCTATAGTTTTCTGTTATGCGTGTAATTCTTGACTTATTATTCTCTTTTTAATCTTTAATATATAAGATAAAAAAGTAATTTAATTTTTTAACATGGAATTATACTTATTATACACATTATTGAGATAATATTTATAAAGTACTTACTTTTCAAGTTGTAATTATAATTTACACTGTATGTATGGCTATGTTTAGTTATTTTCTAAGAAGCAACTTGTAACTAAAAGAATATTTAAAATAACTTGGATTTGAGATACTTTTATTGTTAAAACAACTTATTAAGGAAGAGATTTTATACTATTCAAAATATTGTGTTTTGCTTTGTGGGTCCATTAAAGTGAAAATTGCAATTTCTAAAACTCACGAAACTTCAGTCAATTACTGCTCTAATGATATCACTCTTAAAAAAAATACTTTTTGCATATTTTTTGTATATAAATTAATTGGTTTTTATTTTACATATTTTTATTTTGGGCATATGGCGCAAAGGAAATTAGTTATTCCTGGAAAAATATCTTTTGTACCTTTAAGAGGCCAAAGCTCACCGGTCGGAAGGGTGAGAATCTAGGATAAATTGTTATATCACACAAAAATAAACAACTTAAAAAATCTTTCCAACATTTTTGGATGTTCAAAACCTACGTGCTACTTTGACTATAAAATCATTTACCTATTTTAATTATAAATTCATGAGAAAATACACTAAACTAAGTCAAATATTCTATTGAGTCATATATTCTAATGAATATAAATTACTTTTATCTTTTTTTTTTAATTGCATAGGTCTAGAGGAAGAATTACTTTATGTACAAAAATGAAAACAATATTTACAAGTGAGTTAAACAATATAGATAATATTATTATTGTTCAATGTTTTGTGTAATGTACACATTGAAATAGTTTTAAAATTATCTAGTTAAACTTGGTTAACTTGGTTTTATTTTTTATTTTTCTTCTTTTTTATTTCTTTAAATTAAATTAAGGTATCAACAAAATATAATAAAAAAATGACAGCTTAACATGGAATCTTAATCATATCAGGGTGTCATTTTCCAACTAGTTTTAATGTATTTTATATTAATTTAACTTACTTTAAATATGAAGCAAAGGAGCACGGTTTGCTAAGTATAATGTTAAATAGATTTTAAAAGCAAAAGGCAAGTAGACAATTTTGTGAAATAAATGTTTAGAAAGCTCCAAAACTTACAGATTTTGTTTCCCGAATTGCTTCTTCTAAGTCTTGATGAGCTTTCTCCAAAGATTCCTTTAGATTATTGATTAATTCTTCCTGAGCTTGGAGCTGAAACATATCTACTTTGTAAGAACTAATTATATCAAAAGAGTAATGGTAATTTCGATTAATGCATCCTAAATAAATCTACAAAGACCTCTCCATAATCCATATAAATAGTGTTTGTTAAGTCAAAGCAGAATAAACCATTCTCATGATAGACTATTAATAGTGTTGTATCCTGATATCCCTAACTGAAAAAGCCAAATTAAGGAAGTGTAAAAAAATAAATTCCTAACATGTTGAAAAGGTTCTTTTTTACCTTCAGACACACACATGGCCCTGAAATGATTAGATTACGGAAGAGAAAAATGATTTAGCTGGGGTTCTATTAGATGCCTTGGTGTATTCCAAGTTCTATCAATATGTCATTCAGTTTGTTGAAGTATAGGTAAATTTATATTACAGCGATGTCTGTGGTGCACAGGTGTGTGCGCAATGAAAGAGACAATGTTGGGTGTGCATTGGACTGAGGATAGACAGTAGTAACATGATTATTGCCGTGCACGTATGCTTTTGTTGTCTCTTGTACAGGTATAGTTTCTTGTTCGCAATATGTATTTAAAGTTTATTTCTGATTATTAATAAACATATCAAAATGCTAATTAGTTATTCTCAATTGGTCTACAACCTCTGAACATAAACTTTTTCTCGTTGTTATTCAACACAGTTAAACATATTTAAATGATAGACCCAGTTATAGATAAATTACAAAAAAAGCTGCAAACTTCATAAGTGTTAAATTAAGTATTTGAAGGTCTGAATAGATTGCACAGTGTTTAAACAATGTTAGTTCCACTCAGTTTAGTATCAATAGAACGTGAAACTACCGGGTCCAATAAGAAACAGATAGTGGATTCTTGTAGCTCAGTAGCTACTAAATAGATTTGAATGGAAGAGCTAGGGGAAAGTGTTAACATGGGAGCTTATTGATCATGTGATCAAACCCTGTGAGCAAGGACATTTACCAATCCTCCTAGAAATCCATCAGCTAATATGAGCAATTTAAGATGTAGAGTGACAACATAGTTTTCAAGTTAATCAATGGCCCGGATTTAGGGGCTGTAGTCAATTCTTATGCATGTTCAGCTTCATAATGTTGAGTAAGTGTAATGTCATGGCAATGGTGAAAAGAGATCAAACTTTTGTTTTTTAATTTGTATGTAGATTTCCAAATACCACCTCGTTTTTTTAGCTGAACTTTGTCATAGTGAATAACAAAACCAGATACCAGACATTTTAATGTTTATATATTGAGAGACAATCATTAGAATACTTTCCCTCAAGACAATTAACCAAGGTGTTGGTTCATCAAAATGCTGTCTACACAGTCCAATAAGTGAACAAACCTAAGACTACAAAGAACAACAATACTTAGTCAATAGTGAATAGTCGTGTCTATAAACTGGATAAAGTCTGGAAGCCAGACAGAATTACATCTAGAAGGTGATTGTTGGAGGTTAATAAGCTCAACCCCTTGTCTGCTTGGTAATGAATTGTGACATTGACAGTTCACAAACTTAATAAAGCCTCTGGTTCTTTATAAGTATTTGCATTTGCTGAATTTTTGAACTGCAACTAAACATTTCATTAACGGAACTTTAAGAAAAGGTTGTTTTGTGTTGAAACAGACAATTTAAGCTAATCATTGAAAACACACTACGCTTTAACTCAATCAAGTCCAATTTGTTTGTTTTGGCTTGAATCGAATAATTAGAACTAAAAAGAAATAAATCAATAGTTCCTTTCCTTCTTTGAAAGTTGAGATCATAACCAACCTGAACTTCATATGATTTTAATTTCATTTGCAACATGGACTTGTGCTCTCCAACAGATGACACTTTTGGCACCAATGTCTGGAATAAAGTTATTTAGATCAATTATTTTCAAAGTATTGCTCACTTCTACCAAAAACAAATATAATCCGATTTACTTTCATTAAATTTATTTAACAATTAGAGGAAGACAAAGATTTTATTTTTCACTAAAAATACATCACTAAAGTTAAGCTACAATAATATACTTTGTGACCCACTTCAGCTGTCGCTGGATCTAAGGCATCTCTCTCACAAGAGACTGGATTGCCAATGACAGGAAAATCTTGACTTAAATACTGCTTGTATGCACCAAGGATGGCTTTTATTAAATAGTTTGCCACTCCATCTCCATAGAAATGTTGATACATTTCCTCTAAATTTTACCTTCCTCTTTCATAAAACATTAATGTAATTAAAATATATGTGTTCAGCCTAAAGAGAAAGAGAGATGTGGCGGGAAAAAAACTCTTTGTGTGTTCAATTTCCTTGGGTAAATTAAATATGCTAATAATGCCAAACAAGCCTTACCGTGTTACATTTTAACAACAGTTCTTGATGTTCATTTTGAGCTTTTTGTACAAAATCTCTCAGGAGTTTGATTATTTCATTCTGCAGCTGCACCTGTTAGACATTTACAAGCTAATAAAAGATGTATTCTTATTTTAAGTAAAGAACTTAATATTATTAATTTGATCAGACAATTAAAATCTATCTAAAGTGGGAAAGAACTGCATTGAGGGTCGCATGATCTAAGGTGTTATGCTCACAAAAGACTTGAGACTAGACTGTTGATGACAAGGAGATCAAGGTTCAAATCTGGTAGCATTTACTGATTGTGGTTTACCCTGGATGGTTTTCCAGTGACTATCCATGCAAATGCGGGTACACTTCCTCTAAAATTAAACCTCCTTCATCCCTAACACATTATAGTAATCAGTACATATGCATACAACCTGGGTGGATAGTTAGACATAGAGCTAAAATAAAAAGTGTGACGTTTACAAGAATGTTTTCTTATATGACTTAGTCAAGTAACATTGCTACTACTGGTATTTAGCACAAGGTTAACTTACCTGTGCATGAGCTATATTGATCATAGTGGAAAAGGCTTGATAATACTATGATGGGATTCCAATACAATTTTTCTGAAATCCATCATTGGTGATAGGCTCTTGCTTGTGACTAGCAAGTTAGAGCAGCAGTAGAAAACCTCATATTGAAATTAGTATATTTGTGCTCTCTTAGACATGAGATAAAATGAGACAGAGTTATATTAGCTAATATGTAAGATCAACGCATAAGTGTTCTTGGCTATGGAAGGAGCTGACAGATTTATATGGGTTTGTGCTTGAATTTAACCTAAAAGCAACCAATGCCACTATGCTTTACCTGTTTATCAAGGCTTTGAAGAGTTGAAAACATGTTGTTGAACATCATCTCCTGTTCATTGGAAGATAAGGTCACCTGTATTAACATAAGAAAAAAAAACCTGGCTTGTATTTTTTNTGGATTAAACATTTAAACTATAAATAAATAAAAATGATCCACTGGTATGTATTGGTGAGTATATTTTACTCGGTATATATATTTGAATGATAAAAGACAGTAAATTAATATCTATTATTCATATTTCAAAAGCTGTCGTCATAGCTCCCATAGAGACAAATTGTTTCTTAGTTGTGTGATTTATCTATGCTACCAAATACATATTGCTACACTCCTTGTATTCTTGTGTGTCTTCTAGCTTTCATGATATTCCTTTCTAATAGTATGTGATACCTCAATGGAATCATCCCTGACTTTCCTAAAACTATCATACACTTAAAACATGCCATTCCAAACCCCATCAGTATGAAATTTCAGAAAATTTGAACGTATTTTTTTTTAATAAGCTGCCTTGAATAAAACTATCATACCATTAAACCCCACCTTTCCAAACCCCGTTAGTCCAACATTAAGTTTTAAAACGATACAAATTAAATACAAGCTGTATGTACAGGAGTGTACATAACAAGAAAAAATCAGTTTTAGTATAGTAAAAATAATAGGTAGCTTCTTAACATTTGAAATAATAAATCACTTACCGATACAACAGCAATGCCATGGTTCTTTGGCTATTTTTATTACAAAAAATCATCACAAGACTGTCTTATTTCATGAAATCAGTAATTTTTTGTTGTTGTAAAGGTGTCAATTTAGAAGCCAACACAATATTACACCAGCATCTCATAAACGTGACATCCGTCGGCGTAGTGTTGGCATGCTGATGTATTAATACAGGGCTACTTTTAGTGCTTATGCTTCATTAGAATGTGCATTATCTACTTCATTAATTATATAAGGATCTTCATCAAAGTTTTGCCTGATTAGGGAAAAGATTTTTTTTGTCTGGAAATACTTGGTGCCCTTCACTGTCAGATGACAGCCACTCATTCACATCTGTTTCATTTGATTTGTCACAGCACAGAATTTGTTTAACAAGCAATAAAACTTCATCTCTCTCATCTGCTTGATCTGGGCTTTCCAAGTAAGAAAGATTTGTAGAACATAGTAAAAGAGTTTGTTTTAATATCTTTAAAAGTTCTTGGCTTTTTTGATTTTCTAATAACCATAAGTGGCAACTTTGAGTTCCCACTGCATTGCTACATGCTAAAACCAACAGAAGTTCCTTACACATCTTGAATCCAGGCGTACGAAGTTCTTGTTTGGCATTGAGGCTTTTTTTTTCAGCGGCACTTTGAAATTCAAACCCATCTTACCACAATTGTATGTTTCCTGTGGGGACAAGTTTTGAGAAGAGATTAACTCTATAAAATCAGTTATGTATTCCTGTGCAACCGGGTTATCTGCTGATAGCAATTCTTCGGTTATAGTTAACTGCCTTTTCTCATGCCTTGTCTTCCAGGGATCTAGCCAGCCTTACTCGCAATAAATTTGGGATTGTCATCCATCAGCTTGTTAAGGTGGACTGCATTTTTCTGAATTATGGGATCACTCAACAGAGTTCCTTGAGAAAACCATAGAAAAAGAGCTTCGTCAATTTTGTCCAACTGTGACACTTTTGATGTGTGGCATTGCTCAAGAACCTTGACTGATGTTGCTGCACAAAATTTTTCAATTTTGCCACGATTTTTCTTCCAATCCCTTATTGTTGCATTAAAAACACCTAATTTTGTTGCTCTTTCTCGCCTGTCCAAACGTTTCAACACTTGAAGATTATCTTTAGAGTACAAGAGTTGTGTTTTTGCTTACTGACCATTTCTACATCTAATAAAAACAATTTATTCACAATGACAAAAGAAACTTTTTCGATAAAACACATACATTTTCCTTTACCATATCTCTCACGACTAAGCTGGAAATAAAATGGTGGGGCCCCATTCCACTCACGTATGACAACAGACAAGTGGCGGCAACAGGGTGTGGTGACTGACCTTGGTCCACTCACTGAGCTACCATGCTGTTACTTCCTTTGTTCTCTGACATCCTGTTATCTATGATAAATTACGTTCTTTCCTAGGTTCTCTGATGACATGGTTGATCAATTATGTTCTTTTCTTTGATCCTGTAGTCTGTTATTTATGATCAATGGTGTTCTTTCCATCATGTCTTACTATCCTTCCATACTAACTATAAATTTACACTATTAAGGAAGATATAATTTAGACTAAATGAACTCAGATTTATGTTGGGGAAGAGTGGGAAATTATTTAGTAATATCCATCCTACCTACATAAAGCCATGATTCAAATCACAACCTCCCTGTGACTACCCCTTGTTCCTCTACTCAAATTTTGATTATATTTTAAGTCTATACCTCTTATATTAATTCCTAAAATACATGCTTTTCTCAGTACTTATATCCCCTCTTAAAAAGTAAGAAAATATATAATAAATAAAATTTGTATTTTGAAATTAAACTACCCACTTTTCCTATAAATATTATAAATTTGCATAGTAAATATAAAACTGTTATGAAACATAAGAAACACTAATACTTTTGAATACTGGCTGGTCGCCAAAGGCAGTGTTTCCATTTCAAAATCATTTTGGATTGTGATGATATTCATTTCCAATGGATCAGAATTGAGATTATTAAAAACAGAATAAACTTCTGGGATTAATCTACAACATCACAAGGAGAAAATTAGTTTAAAATAAACCTTGCAACTTATCCTAGTTTTCCAAACTTAGCGGATCTTCAAGCAAACTTGACTCTCAGATGATTTATGATTTAGAGTGGTTTTTCTGGCTCTTTTGTTCTCTCTATTGCGCTCTCCCTCTCACTCACTTTTGTATCACTCTCTCTCTCTCACTCTCTTTCTCCTGCTATTGCTATCTCTTTTGTTCTCTCTTGTTCTCTCTCTCTCTTTGTTTGCTTACTAAACACAGCACCACGAGCTAACAAACATTACAAAGTATGACCTATCAAGATTATTTTGGTCATTCTTAAAAATTAATTTAAAGAATTGATACATTTTTAAGTCCAGAAAATCCAAAGATTAAATTTTAACTAAAATATAGTTTTCTTATGCAATCAACTAAAAATTGCGGTGTGATTGACTGGTGGTTGCCGTCCCATGCTTTAGACCATGCTGTAACAATGTTACAAAAAGAATAACAACAAGCTAAATCAAATGGGAGAACACTCACCCTCTCTCTGCCTTGATGAACATAAACACTGAAGCACATGTGCCAAGACCTCCTTTCCCTAGAACTCAATCCCACTGACTAAATGGAGATACGATCCGACGGTCCGTTCGTGAAGGAAGCCCTGCCCAGAAACAAACGAGTGACGGCAACACCACCAGTTTCCGTTTCCTACGCCTGGATGGTTCCAGGAGCTTCTACTAGTTCCTAGAGTCACCACAATCCTTCCTAAGCGCTGCTTGTCTCCCCTCTTCCACGCCATGTTTTACCTCCCTTTTTACCTCTCTCTGTGGGCATGTCATGCATTTGTGTCGGCTATGTATTGCGATGTTTCTTCTACACGATTACTCATTGTATCACTCTGGCTTATTAGGTGAGAGTGACAACTAAGCTTGGACTTAATTATATTCTTCAAAATTCTCTTTCGGTTATATTATGGGAAATCTTTCAAAATTATTAATTCCGGACTTGTTAATTTAAATTTCTATTTCAGGATTTTTTTTTTTTAATCAGAGTGGTTGATTTGCAACCACGTATTCTTTTGTATTTTTCCTGCTAGGGGAACCTTCCGTTCTCCTATGGAACGTAACTTCTGTTTCGCTGCTCGGCAGCTTGCGTCTATTTGCGCTCTTGCCGACTGTCTGATTAGCAGTTAATGTTTGTTGGGAATATTTTGAGTATGTTTTACTTAGACATTTTAAATTAACATATGGTTATGTGGGGACTGAGCACTTTAACTTTCAGATATGTGCTTTATCTTTAACTCTTTCGAACTTATGCTATGTTGTGATGGTAAAACCAAATAGGTTTTATGTGAGTAAATAATTACTTGATAGTCTAAATTTACATTTAATCATGTGGGAATCAAGGATTCTAACTATAAGAGATATGCTTACTAAAATTATTGCTTAGTAGAATAATGTTTGATTGGACGAGAAGCAAGCTCTTAAACTTTAGTGTAGCGCTTTGTATCTCCGAGAGCATTGAATTACATTAGATTGCTATGGGAAAGCAGAATAATTTGGTTCTATAGATTTATTGCTTATCACTTAATGTCTTTAAACACCTGTTTGTGCTGAGCAAATATATTTTTAGTACTGCTCTAATTAAACTTTGATGTATTTGGGCATTGTTTGGATTGTAAGATACTTCCAAGAATAGCATTTATTATGTACCTAAACTTCAGTTACGTTAGTGTAAGTACTATTAGCGTATGTGTGTAAGGCGCTTAGTAAATGATGCTGATATTGTGTCTGTTGGGGACTTTAATTTTACAGTCCAAAATACCTTAGTCGTTAGGCGGCGGGTTTATTATATTTGGAAGTTGTTGCTTTATATCTAAAGACATTATGATAGTGCAAATTATTGTCACCAGGTGACTATATATATAATAAATAGAGTTTAATTTCCATTTTGACCTTTGACTCATAACTTTTTGTTGACTATCCTTGATGGTAGTTATAGTTGTGTCTCACTTTAAACTTAACTTGGCGAGCATACTAATTAGACAATATGTTTATAATGAATTCTAGTCAAATTTATTATATGTTATATTTAACTACAAATCTTTGACTTGGCTTGCCTTGAGCGGTACCTCGGAATTTCTAATATTATTTGTATATTTTCTATTTCCAATATGTCAAATAAAATAAATACTGTTATTCTCTAATAACTCCTTGACTATTATTTATAACGCTTCCTGGCAAGTTAAAGTTGTTACAATACAAATAATGATAAGGGTGTCATCTATATTACTTTAAGTTTAGTCCATTGTATTCTCTCATATAATGTCCTCTAGTTTAGCTAATGTCTTGTACAGTCTTGTATCATTCGAACATAATATCACTCACCACACACTAGTACATAGCCTAGACATGTTCTTAATATTCCTTAATGTTACGTCCAAACTTGTATTATGTATCTATGTCACTCACCTCACTCTGAAGAGCCTCGACTTTTCCTATATGCTCACTGATTTCTTTCTTAGCAGCCTTCAGTTGTGACTCAAGAATAAACAGCTTGTCATCCTCCTCTGCGAGGGTCGGAGGTATTTTCTGAATATTACAAAGCATTACATCAGTTTCATTAAATAGTAAATAAAACAACATCATTACAGCAGGTTGATGAGAGATAAATAACATTACAAAACAATATATTATAACAGCCACAGGATGGTCATCTATTGACTAAAGAGGCTTTCCTAAGCTGTTTGCAGGCTTAGAAAATAAACTCAACAGTAAATTACTTAAATATATTAACATAATATGTCATTGATGAGTAACATAAATTATTCCAAAAGTTTTTTGCACAAACATGGTTAGTAATATCAAACATCACAATATGGATGGTAGTAGAGTAATACATTTAAGTAGTCATCCATTTCTCCAAACCCTTATAAAACATGAAAGTCATATCCAGAAATACAGTTCTTTCATCTTCTTTAACATAAAAACAAACCATTGCTATAATGAAATGGTGGGTGGAGGTACCAGATCAAGGGTAAAAGCAAACACCCCTTTCTTACTACCTTCCTCCCCCTCCTCTAAAGTGTTTAGTATACTGAGTGGCTATAGAACTGTGTTTTTCAACCTTTTATCAAGACAAAAACCTTTGATACATCCCCTATATTTGGGAATCCTTGGTGTGAAATGCTCTTATGTTTAGGCATTGTGAGTTTATGAAACCACTCGCTTTGGCGGATGTATGGTCTAAGGCGCTTCTCTCACAATAGACTAGAATGCAGATGACGGGGAGATTGAGGTTTGAATCTCAGCCGGGTGTACTGAGGGTAGTTTTTTCAAAATGGTTTTCCACTCGCCCTCCAAGCAAATATGGGTACACTTCCTCTAACTATAATCTTCTTGATAAAATAATAAAAATCCATATCTTAGATAATATTGCAGTTAAAAAAATTGTAAAATATAAAAACTTACCAAACCCACTTTCTTGTAAAGTAAGTTTAATTCTTGTGTTTCTGTCTGTAGACAATTTTTCAAGGTTGTTATAAGTTCATCTTGGTTGTTTACCTATAAATTAAAATTATGTAGGATACAATTGAAAATAAAAATCACGTAAAATAAAAAGGTGATTACAAACTAATAATGAAATAAAACTAAATTGTAAGTGTAAAAATATTAGAATTATTGAATCATGTTTCAAATATCATGTTTGTCTAGGCCTAACATGCATTGACCAATACAACATGACTGTGTTAGTGTGCAACTATGTGGTGCATGCCTTTGTGAGCTTGTGAGATGCTTTATGTGTCTAAGCAGTATGTTACATGGTCATGTTTAAATAAATTCATAGTTATTAGGCGTTATTTTCCGTTATATGAAACCATAACAAGTTATAGGCCCAGGAAACCACCAACTGTAAAGTGTATTACACAATATCTTAATGAATGATCGGTTAGGAAAATCACAAATCCGTTGTATGAATTTGTGTGCATGCTGAATGTGATACCAGTGATTGATTGAGGTTTGTGTAAATGCTTTGTGTCATGTGTTGTTTCGATTGGTGAGACCACATTAGAACCTATGGCTGAAGTTTGACATAGCACATGTAAATAAGTTTGACGGTAATAATTATCATCGAGGAAGTTCTAGAAGAACTGTACCCTTCAGGCAAAAAGAGTATTTGATGTTACAAAAGGCACTGTAGAAAAACCAGCAATCGAAGAAGAAAATAAGGCTGAGAAATGGAACAGAGACAACATAATTACAATGTTTACTTTAACTATGACAATGGAATCTTCAAAAATAGTTCTAGTTAAAAATTGCAACTCATCAAAATAAATTATATAATTGTTGGATTCTATTTACGAACAAAAATCTGAAATTAAAAAAATACTTGTTTTCATGTGTTTTCAGTTTCATAAAATGGATGCCAATGATTCCATTGCACAAAACATTGTCCAGGTATAAAATCTTGTATAGCAAGTGAAAGAGGCTGATGAATAACTCAGTAATGTTGCTATGATAAGAGATGTTTTCGGAAGTATACCTCCTAGTTATAGAAACATTAGACAATCATGGTTTTCTCTTGAGTCTAGATAAAGCGAGACAGAATGTTCCAAATATAATGTCACATCTGTTGGAAGAAGAGGCAAGACTAACATCAAGTGAACAATCTGAAAGTGCATTTTCAACTAAGATAAATATAAAGCGTGACCTTCAAAATTCAAATAGCTTTCAAAGTTTAATCCAAAACAAAGGAATAGGTCAGGAAAATCAGGAGTAATTTGATATGAGCGCCAAATAAAAGTGCATTATTCTAGTGACTGCTATGCACCGAAGAAACCCTAATGAATTTGAAAGTAGAACTTTCAAAGTGGACAATCTCCCTACCAAGGTAGTTCTCAGCATTCAGTGCATAGCGGCAGGATGAAATGTACACAATAGCGGCAATTGGTGAAAACACAAGTGTCATGTTTGGAAAGAACCATGGTATTTCTGTAAAGGGAAGTCCAACATTTAAAATTAAATCATTGATAAAAGGCAAGTGGTGTGACTCAGACTTCACAATTGTGTTGTACATTCCTGAACTAAGAAAAAGTTTATTTTCTGAGGGTGTAATCACTGGAAAAGGCATTAAGATCGTCAAGGAAGATGGATATACTGAGGTATATGACAATGGAGAACTAGTAACAAGTACAGTCCATGGAACAAACAATTTGTATTGGATGTTATTCCATAGGTATATGACAATGGAGAACTAGTAACAAGTACAGTCCATGGAACAAACAATTTGTATTGGATGTTATTCCATACAGTGATCAAGCTAGCTTAAATGTAACTGCAAGTCAGAGCTTAAAATTGTGGCACAAGAGTCATGGACATATCAATCAATAAGAAAGAAATGCGTTAAATTGTTACCAAAGGTTTGGTCAAAGGTGTGAACATTTTAATAACCTCAACTATTTCTTCTGTGAGTCTTGTCAGTAAGGTAAGAAGCATGAATTACCATTTCAATCTTCAAAACATGCTATAATTAAATCGAGCAAGCTAAATCACAGTGACTCGTGTGCTCCAATGTCAACACCATAAGTTCAAGATATTTTGGGTTATTTAGAGAGAATCGTCTAGGCTATTGCGTTGTATTCTTTATTCATTAAAAAGCAGATGTTGTGGTGTGTTTTAAAGATTTTGTAAATATGATAAGGAGCCAATAAGAATACTCTATTAAGACTCTAAATAGTGACAATGGGACACAATACTGTAATTCAGGAATTAAAGATTATTTATCAAGACATGGAATTAAATTTGATACCATGGCATCTTATACGCTTGAACACAGCCGTGTATATTCTTAACAGAACCCCAACCTAATAAGAATCAAACTTGATAGCCTATGACACATGGAGTGACCTTTAACATCGTATCTAAGAACTTTTGCAGTGAAGCATACATGCATATACCCAAGCCCACCCTAAGGGGGGTACAATTAGTACCATGGTACCGGTCTCGGAAAATCCAGGGGTGTGAGATCCAGTTTCACAAGTTTTAAAAAATTTAGACAAAAAAATATAAAATAAAATATGAATGACAAGCAATAAAATGTCAATAATACTAAAGAACAGTGCAAGCCCAGTCCACCAGATGAGGTTTTCTACAGGGCAACTTACTGGTATTTGTCAAATAACCTCCTGAACAGGATCATGAAGAACAAGGGCGAATTGAAGTCGTTAGGAGTTGTGTCCAAGAGATGTCAACAATCATCCAAAACACTATGAAACCAATCTAGTGGAAATAGGTATACCACTGACTTATGAGGACACCATGAATTGTTCTGATGGACTGCTGCAATTAAAGAAGAAACTGATGGACTCGAAAAGAACAACACTTGGGAAATTGTGTCTTTAGCTTCAGTTAAAAGTGCTATATGTTAAAAATGAGTCTTAAAAAATTTAGCCTACAGCAGACATAAACATGCCACGATCTAACTCAAAATTGGGTGCTAAATGCTACACACAGAAGGAAGTGGTTGACCACAATGATACTTATTCCCCTACAACAAGGTTTGATTCAATAAGAGTTCTACTTACAATAGCAGCCCAAAAAAACTATTAAATTATGAAAATTATTATGAAAATTGCATTTTTGTATGGGGAGCTTAAAGAAGACATCTAAATTTTTCCACCAGAAGGAATTAGAAAATGACCCAAACCTCATCTGCATGTTAAGAAAATACTTGTATGGTCTAAAACAATAAGAAAATACTTGTATGGTCTAAAACAATCACTAAACTGCTGGAATGAGAAATTTGACAATTTCCTGAAAAGGTTCGGTTTTATTCAAAGTAGTGAAGAAAAAGGTGTTTATCGGAGCGAATTCAAATTTAAAAAGGTTCTACTTGTATTATATGTTCACAATACACTAATTATGGCTTATTTCTGTCTTTTCAAGCCTCTCTTTTTGTGCTCAGTCCTTCCCTTTCTTTCTTCATACTATTAAAATAAATGCTCATTCCTACTTGGTTCTGATCCATACTATCATAGTTACTGCTCAATCCTACTCTATATGACTAAAGCTATTGCTCATTCCTTATCATTGCTCTTTAATATCATTGTCTTTTATTCTTGATTCCTGATTGTTGTTACAAAATACTTATTATCAGTAGGTACAGCTAGATACATTCATTATAGTAGAGATGGTACGTTAGAATCCTCGAATCCTTTGAATCCTGTGGTATTCGAGAGATTCAAGAACAGTAATTTCAATCAGAGTGGTGTAACGTAGGTAGCATGTGACTTAGCTGTAAATTAACTTTAGCTCTTCTGGTCATAACCTGTTAACAATGTGACTTAACCCAAACTTACCTCCTGCTCTCTCTGGTGTAACATAAGTTCCATGTGACTTAGCTCCAAAGTTGCTCTGCTGAGAGCATCTATCCTATTTTCATAAATGATTTCCACTGACTGAGGATCCAACAACTTGCTCTCTTGCTTTTTCTGGGAACCAAAATTCAAGTAATAAAACATGTGTGTGCATGAGCATGTGTGCACATGTGTGCGCATGTGTGTGCATGTGTGTGTGTGTGTGTGTGTGTGTGTGTGTGTGAGCTAGATACACACATATTCCATACTCTTTCTCCCTCTGATATCTAATGTTTTATGTTTATATCTAACACATAATGGAAAAAAAATCACTAAATCACAAAACTAGAAACATGTATAAGGATTTGTTTCTTTCATTCAATCAATACAATGCATGGGTAGTTTTGATAGTTGCATCATTGCAGATATCTACCAACATTGATCATAAATTGTTTCAAACCTGTAGCCGAGTAGGTTTAATTAAATGCCTCTGTCTTCCTCTTTCCTTCGACCATTCTTCCTACTTTAATTGCTTCCATTTTTCTCTCACTTGCATACTTTCTGTTATCTGCTCCTCCCACTAATTTCTTGGTCTCCCTTGCAGTCAGTCTTTTACCGACATAATTCATCTACATCATTCTTTTTGGTATTCTTTCTTATTCTGTCCTCATTACAAGAACATACTATCTTAGCCTTGCTTTCTCTACTATCTCATTTACTCCCTGTACACTCATTCCTGCCCAGACTACTTCATTTCTTATCCTGTTTCTCCTCTTGACAGATAACAGCCTTCTCACAAACTTTATTCCCTCGGCTTCCACATTTCTTGTCACTCTTGCATTTTGTGTCCATGTTTCTGCTGCATATGTGACTATGAGTTCAAAGTACCCCATATACAGTACTTCCTAACACTTCAAGGGCACTTCTCATTACCATTGCAGGTCTCTTACACCCGTATAGAAAAACTTTCCTTGCCGCCCTCTTTTAATTAGATCATCTCTTCTCCCCTCTTCATAGGTATTTTACATTATGTTCCTCTCTCAGATTTACTCTAGCCAACTTTATAGCTCTACTTTGCCTTATCCACGTTTCTGTCAATACCATCACTTCACACTTCACCAAGATAAATTTCATTCCACTCTCTTCCACTCCCTCATTTTATACGTGTAGCCTTTCCTGTACTTCCTCTTCCTTCTCCCCCATACTATCAAGTCATCGATAAACAGCATGGCTTTCATTCTTTCTTCTCCAAGTTTTCTTTCCACTTTATTAATTATCATTTCCATTAACATTATGAATAGTAAAAGTGAGAACACTCCAATGCTTTACTCTGTTTTGTATTTGGAGATAATCCATTCAACCTTTCTAAATCTTAACACAACTCATGTTATAAAATAACATACTTTCTACTTTCATTACAACTCCTCTTTCCACTGCAACTTCCTCTGTTGCTTTCCAGAATTTATTTCTATCCATTCTATCATATGCCTTTTCCACATCCATAAATACCATCATCAAGTCCTTCCAAAATGTATACCTTTTTTCAATTAGTTATCATATTTCAAAGATCAAGTCTATTGTGGACCTATGTTCCCTAAATATTTTATGTTCCTATCTTTTTATTCCTTCCATTTTATTTTTTATTCTCTTTTCCAGTCTCTTTACAAGTATTATTGTATATTAGCCCATTGGCATTAGTTACCTATAGTTCGTAAAACTTTTCTATCTCCTTTCATAAAAATTGGTACTAAAATTCCCTTTTTCCAGTCTTACAGTACCCTGTTTTCCTTCCTTATCACTCTCAGCATCCTGTTTAGTCATTTTATTACAGCTTATCTGCCCATCTTAACATTTCCAATGCGTATAACTCAAACAGGTACTAAGACGCGGTGCTAATAATAATATTTCCAATATTAGTTGGTCTACGCCTGGTGCTTTTCCCTGTTTCCTCCTCCTTAAGCCACCCTCAACCTTGTTCCATGTGGAGCCCACTCCCTCCTGTTAAATGTTCATGCACTTTCCCTTCACTCTCATCTCCCTCCTCTACAGAGTAAAATATATTCTCAAAATATCAACTCTATGGTTCATATTTATTTATTTTTCTCTGGTCTTCATCATTCTTCCTTCAACTATAATTATATGTTCTTGTCTTTTCCCTCTCATGTTTTTTTTTTGTTTTTTTATTTACTTGGCTATATAATACCTTTAATTCCTTCAATTTTCATTTTCTGATTCTCTATCCATTTTTGAATCCACTCCTTCCTAGCTTCCTGTACCACACACTTTGCTCTTCTATTATTGTCCCTATACTCATCCTGTTTCCTCATTTCTATTCTTAAAACTCCTTCTGAATGCTTTGTTCTTCTCCTCCACTACTTCCCTCACCCTGTAGTTCCAACTTCCTCTTAACACTTGTCCTCCCACATACCATCGATTGGGGTGACTTTGCCCAGAGGGATAACTTTGCCTTAAAAAAAATATATCCTCAAAAATAACAGTTACTTTTAAGACCACCAGGTTTGTCTAAATACCTTTGTGGAACCCTTTGAGGTGTTCACAAGACATGCATAAGTTATTGTTGATGTACTGACTGTGAGAACAACTGTTTTATAGTCCCAGTGTCTAAACAAGCAATTTCAAGTGCCCTTGTACTTTTGTTGGTGCAGCCAAAATACCTATGATTTATGTAGAAAACTGAATTTTGTAGCAAAATAATATTAAAAAGAAAAGAGAAAAAAAACTGGCTCATTTAACACCTCGTTAGGTTTTCATTGCCCAAAGATGAATTCTGTGCTTAAAAATTGCAGTTAAACGAGGGTGTGGGCAAAGTAACCCCTCTATGGTAGGTGACTTTACCCATCCCATTTATGATTTTTCTCGAACAGGATGATTTACACACAAAAAATAAAATAAATAGCATCTATGAACTCTCCCGCATATGTGAGACTTTTTGGTTCTTAAAATTCACTTAAGAAGCACACGAATTTGGGATGCCAAGATGAAAAGTGGGCAGTCACCCCAGTCGACGGCACCTCCTCTGTGGCTCCCAGAAAATTTTTCTAAGACCTTTCCCATTCTACCTTTAGACCTTGCATCTCACTCTTGGCATTAGATAACTTTCCTTTCTTAAATACAGTTCTATTTCCTTTTCATTTTGAAGCCTCCACACCTTTATCCTTCTTTTTGTCTCCCTAATTTTTTCCTACCTTCCCATCCCACAATGTCTACCACCAGCAATTGTCCATCAGTATAAAGTTTATTTCATACATACCAAATATAATTGTTGGGGTGGGGGTTGGAGATAATTCTCTATACCTTGGTCATTTAACCTTATCTTACCTCTGCTTTCCTGGCGTTTGGAGGAATTTATTTCTGAGCTGGGGGCACTATTAAGGGGGATTCAATTATCCCCAGATAAAAGGATGATATGTGAGAATAATGATGGTGGAAAGCGGAGGGGACCTACAGTTTAAAGTCGGTTCCAAACCACAGTGGGGGCCTCGCATTCCGCAAATTTACAAAGTATGAAACCACACACTTTGCCAGACGTGAAGGAAGGGTTTGGTAATCAGATCTGTGCCGGGACTGGTATTTTAACCCCAGGCCCCTAACACAGAAGTCTGACACCTTACCCCTAGACCGTCAGGTCCGCCTCCAAATATAATTGTATAAAATAATATTTCATTCATCCTTTTAAATATACAGATTTGATTTAATATAATGTTAAAATTTAGATTCTGTTTCAGCATTAAATTTAATTTAAACCTTTAATCTATTTTTAATTTTCTGGAAATATGTAGTCAAATCATATTATTTTTGTTAAATGCTTACATTTCACCTATTTTATTGTGTATGCCATAGTGTAACCATCTCATGATTCAATAATTACTTACTCTTACTTTCTTTATGGCATTATTAGTTCATTACCGCACCCACAAAAGTATGTAACCCATCCCTATCCTAAACTAATTCTATCCAGTTCCCCTCATCTCTTCCAGGTCCATTCTAGTGTTATTAATATAAGTAAAAATTACATTCTCACCTCTTTTCTCCCTCCCAACTTTCTAAAACATAGGAAAACTCACAAAGACTAAGAAATAAAACTAAAAAAAGAGAGAAACTACACAAAAAGAAAATAGGTTAAAATAAAATACTCTATAAAAAGGTTATCTCACAAAACATATAACTCAGAGAATTGAACAGAGAGAGAATAAAATAAATAGATGAGAGTTTGATAAAACTAACCTCAACTTTTTGCAGATTTTCTATTTGCTTTTTACTTTCTATCAACTCTTTTTGCAGTTTATTTATTTTTGCCTCGTACTCTTGCTCCATGTTGGTCTAAACAGAAATAAATTTAATATAAATATAGCTTATAGAAAGATTATTATAAAGAATAAATAAAATTAATGTTTTAACACCAAACAATGTGACCAAATGAGCTTACATGGACATTTGCAATTTTCTGAATTTTATTTATGTTCATCTGAGCTTCTTCAAGTAATTGAGATAGCGCTGTGATTCTTTGATCCTGCAATTTTATCTGAAAATCAAAACTAAAATGTAATACATTTTTTGATAAACATATGACTTATTAATAATTAAATAAATATATCTAAACTATAGCCGCATCAGACAGAAAATTTAAATTGATTTGTTCAGTTCTCTTTTTATATTCAATTCTGGCAATATGGGAGGTGGAGGGGGGATGAAGAAGATGGCATTAACAATCCTAGATTTATTTTATTTCCCCCTGATAGTTTCGAATATTTAGTGTTGAAAAAAATCTAAAATGTATGTTTTGGTCAAAATACATATGTTTATTTTAAATCTATATTAAGTGGGGCAGTTACAAATTTTAGCATTTTTCCATGTTTGTTATTTTGACTGATAATCAAATCAGCTGTCAAATGACTTAGGAGTAACAAAAAACATAAAATTAAATCAACTTTAAATAACTTCCAGTCGTCCACGGTTTACATTTTTCAGGGGTAGGATTCTCACACCTCCCTCTCATTTTAGTATTCCCTAAACCCACACACTTTAAACACACAAACTATCGAAGAACTTCTAGAGCCACTGGTTAAGCAATTCCTTCATTTCCTAGATATGCTGGAAACATTCCCTTCCCCTCCTTTGAGAACTAGAACCAATATATAGCAGAGCCTAGGTAGAGATAGTTTATATCAAGACCTAGTTCAGATTCTAACTGTGTACAGTACACGCATTGACCCTTTATTTCTAAAGAAGCTACATTAATATGTCAAGACATTCCTTCTCCTCTCACCAGGCTTATGCACAAAGTTATTCTCCTTCATATTAACCCTACCACCCAGATGTACTAGCTTTAGGTTGGCCCTATACTTTTGTGAATTCCCTTCACCCTCAAAGCGCCAGACTATAGTTGTGAAAAACACCACCTCAACCATCCCCTTCCCTTACCCAGCACAAACAATAGATGTGTGCAGAAAGTGTGACAAACACCCGAAAATCACTCCCAAGTATAGCTGAGGTTATTTAAGAGCTCTACAATATTTTCAAAAGAAATTAGGACTCCATGAAAAGTCTACAATAACCAAAGAACAAGTCAGTACTGGATTTACAAAATTATCGCCTGAATTCCTAAATAACGTATCTAACAGTGTTTAACAATGAGGTCGTCCAATGGCTAAATAATCAAACAGTGTGTAATAAAGCTGTCGGCTATCACTCACCTGTTTGTCTTTGAGTTTTATACTCTCAAGAATTTTGTTCATCTCTTCCTTCGTGTCATCAGGGGCAGTATTGTGTTCAAACACTTTAGTGTAACTGTCCAAGTCTAATGAAATAGGCTTGTTTAGCTCAACCTTGAAAATTTTAAAGTTACATAAAGTTAAATAATCGGTTTACATCACTATCCAATTTACACAAAAGTGATACATTTATATTATTTCTTGAGCAAAATAACATAGCTACATGCTATTTATAGCCAAAATATTAACTTGGGTAATTCCCAACTATACCTTGGTTAAGATGTCCAAGATGGAGAAATACCATTTTCATTTCAAATGTCACTTCATGATTTATATCTTATACAATTCACAGTATTTCAAAATTTTCCACATAAATACAGTGTCAGAAAAGAGTTTAAGAGCACCCTTAGAGTACTAATAACAGGTATTAATTAATTTGTTTACTGGTCTTAAACTTTTTCTTTATCGACTCTCTTGTAGTGTTATAATAATCAACATTAAAAATATGCGTATAACCCAAATGGGTAGTAAGACGCGGTGCTAATATAATTTTAATAATAATAAATATAAATAAATAATAATAACAAAAATAATGAAAGATTTTGGTGATAATAAAATTCCTGTAACCCAAACTGTTCAGAAGTCAAGAATGTTTTTAATATAGAGGTGCATAATAAAAAACAACCAAAATTGCATATATTTTGTGTTTGTTAGTCCATGATGGGGAAAAAATCAGTGTTAGACCAAATTAAGTGGCAAATCATTGGTTTAATGAAGGCTGGCAAGTCACAAAGACCATATTGTTGATATTGTTGGAGTGTCTAAGACATGTGTACAACAAACAATCAAGCGCTATAATGAGTTTGGAATCATCATAAACTGGCCTAGGGCAGGCTGTCCGAGGGATGCATCCACCAGACAAGACCGTAAGCTGCTGCAGCTTTGTAAAAAATATAAAAATGCTTTCTGCAGTGATCTTCTCAGGGGATTGAAGGCCTCCTGTGATAATATTAGCATAAATGAACAGACTGTGTGCAACCAATTTTGCAATACGTAAACCTCTGTTAAATGAGAAGCACAAAAAAAACCTCAGATTCGCAAGGAACATTTAGGATTGCTTAAAGAATCTTAGGAGAGAGTTATTTTTTCAGATGAATGCTTCTTTGAACTATTCCCTATTCCCCATAATGTTAGTGTTTGCAGAACGAGACCAGATAAATTTCTGCCGGCTTGTGTCACTCCAGCAGTCCAACAAGGTGGTGATGCAATCATGATCTGGTGTTGCATAACTTCAGAGGGTCCTAGAGACTGTAAGGTTGTGAATGGTACTAAGAACCATGACAAATATTGTAAAAATATGCAGGAAATTTTGATTCCTTCAGCATAGAGGCTCCTCCAAGAAACTTACATATACCAGTAGGACACTGCCCCATGCCACTAATCCAAGCCAACAAGGACATGGAAATTGAGCTGCTTCTCTGGCCAACAGGTAGTCCAGACCTCAACCCAATTGAAAATCTATTGAACACCATGACATATTGATTGGCAAAACAGAAGCCTAAAAATGAAGGAATTGAGAGTGGTGGACCATAGTCTATGGCAACAAGTGATGTGTGAAGAATGTAGGGTAGGAAGCTGATCCACTTCATGCCTGACAGGATCAAAGTATGCTATAAGGCTAGAGGGGGTCCTATTAACTACTAAACATGGTAACGTAACCCAAAATATATTCTTTATTTTTTGAATTCTATTTATTACTAAACATGATAATTGCACGTGTTAAAAACACGTGTTACAAACACATATATACAATAAAGTAAGAACAAAACCATGTTTTAAGTTCAGATATATTATGAAGTAAAAAATATAAAATTTGAATTTACAGGTTAACATCTGCCAAACAAATTTAAATGATGTGATATAGTGTTGTTATTACAAAGACTTTGGTGAGATGTACATTAAAGTATGAACAAAACATGGTTTTTATTCCAAAATATGTTGAGAAATAGAAATTATAAAATTAGAAGTGATGTGGAAGCTCTATCCATCTAACTAGAAAGCTAAAATCAATTCCTATAAGCAAAAAAATTCTAAATTTTTGTCATCAGACATAGCCTCCACACTAATGTACCTGTATTAGAAACCATTATCATTATCAAAGAATCTCTAACATCTCTGGACTTTACCAAATATTAAATTGATCAAATTTCCAATTTAGTCCAAATTGTCACCGACCAAAACTATTTCCACTTTAACAACAAATTTTATTCACAAAATGATAGACTAGCAATGGGTTCTCCTATATCATGCCTCATATCAGAAATTTTCTTGCAAAAATATGACCCCATTAATTTCAATAACTAGAATTATTTGATCAACATCAAATTTCATTGCAACTATGTTGACGATATTCTATATATGACAATGATCCCAATCTTTCTGATGTATCCACACTAATCAACAATATTCATCCTAATTTATTTTTCACTCTTGAGAATCGAAATCATAGCAGTATTAACTATATGGAGGGTAACCTGGCGGTCCAGGGGTAAGGTGTCAATATTTCTGTGCTGGGAGTCTGGGGTTAAATCCTCGGTCCCGACACAGATTTATTTGATTACCAAACCCTTCCTGCACCTTTGACAAGATGTGTATTAATCACAACTTGTGAATGTGTGGAGTGCCAAGTCTCCACCATGGTTCGGATCCCACGTTAAGCTGTAGGTCCTCCATTTCATCTCACAATCCCCCTACCATTACACATTAGCATGTGTACAACCCGAACGGGTAGTAAGATGCGGTACTAATAATAACAACAATAATAATTACTTGGACCTCAACATTTCTAAAAATTTGCATAACAAATTAATCTATAAAATACAGAGGAAACCCACTCATACTGATGCAATCATCCCCAATGATTCTAATCATCCTACTTCTCATAAACTTGCTGCCTTCAATAGCCTAGTTCATCGGTTACTAAATAACCCACTCAGCAAATACAACTATAAAACTGAGCTAAATACAACCAAATTAATAACCACAAATAATGGTTATTCTCATTCTACTATTTACAAAATCCTAAATAAACAGAAAAACCAATTAAGATCCAATAATTTTTCTAACAGCCTTATTAGTGAAAACTAGAATGACTCTAATCAAAAGAAAAAATTGGTTAAATCTACATACACTGGTCCTGAAACTCATCGTATCACAAATATTGCCAAAAAGTATAATCCCATCATTGCTTTTCCACCAACAATACAATCAAAACAAATCTTAGTAACAGTAATTTAAATAAAAATGATAAATACAATAAAAATAGAATTTATAAACTTACTTGTGAATGCAATAGTAGCTACATAAGAAAGACTGGGAGAGTCTTAGGGTTCGTTATAAAGAGCACATTTCTGATTTCAAATACAATAGGACCAAATCAAAATTTGCTGACCATCTAAAAAACACTAACAATCAACCCAAACCAATAGACCAATGTATGAAACCTTTTCACTTATCTCATAAAGGTATGAAATTAAACACAACTGAAAATCTTTTCATTCAAACAGCTTTATTTCATAATAAATCAATTTACAATTAACAATGGCAATTTTCAAATCAAATTCTCTTTAACACATTCAAGCATTTATCCAAAAACATTAAAGTCATGTAACCTCATTTATCCTGCTCTACCTTCTTGCATAGATAATGACTTGTTCAAGCTGGAGTCGAGAAGATTAGTTCCTCATTCTTCCTTTTCACATTCCTTTCCATAATTCTATCCATCCTTGTTTCCATGGATCATTCAACATTCAACTAGTTTCTATAGTAGCTTCTCAACCTAACATTTTTACACCGTGGTCTGGTAAATTTTACCTTGTATAGCTCGCTTATCATTATTCTTTTGTCTTTAAACACATATTTTCTCTCTGACCACACCCTAGTTAGTTAACATCTCGCCATCATAATAACACACCGTGTTTCTCACAACGACTCAAGTAAGTTTGTTTGTTTAGTATTTTTCTTTTATGAATTCATAATTGTGTAACAGTAATTTTCAAGTCTTCTTGTATAACCTTAAACTTCAATTTATCTTCATACTTCTTTAATTTTGTTTGCAGTTTCCATGATGGTAACATAAGTACCAAAACATGTCGGAATGAAGTAATCCAGCAACTTTCCATTGCTGACTATCACAAAGGAGTAATGGGACAAGGAAAAAGATAAGATTTAGATTATTCCATACCACTTATAATTTTATAATTTCTAGTTCTCAACATACTTTGGAATTAAAACCGTGTTTTGTCCATACCATAATGTATGTCTCAAAGGCTTTGTAGTAACAACACTTTATCACTTCATTTATATTTGTTTGGTAGATGTTAACCTGTGAATTCAAATTTTATATTTTTTACTTCATAACATATCTGAACTTAAAACATTGTTTTGTTCTTACTTTATTGTATATATGTGTTTGTAATACGTGTTTTTAACACGTGCAATACATATATTTTAGACTTTTCATCAACTTGTGTTTAGTCCAGTTGATGATGCATTATTAATTTTATGTTAAATATTCTTATATGACAGTATATTTTTCAGCAGAAGTAAATCCTAATTATACTTTTTTACTGTAATCTCACTTAATACATTTATAAACTTAGTAACAGTTTAATTTATTAAATTTAATTCTTTATATATATATTTTTTAGAACAATCTATCTAAGTCTTAACTTTTAATTTTAACCAATCCTTACTTTAAACTATCTTTAGAATGTTTTCTAAAATGTTGTCTACAAGAAGTCAAACTTTTAGGGACTAATAAATTTAAATGAAGAATACACAGTGAAATTCCCTGCTCCCTATCCACGTATCATGCTTTTTTCCGAAATTTGCCTCAGTGAGACACATCAAATAGTACTATTAAGTAGCACGGTGGCAGACATTTTTCCCAACTTAAACTCCTTGAGCCCTATATTATTGTGACGGACTTTTTACTAAGCTTGCTTAGTTGAATCCTAAAACAAGAGACATGACTAGTGTTTAAAATAATATCACAATTATTAGTTTAATTCAAACATTGAATAATTAATAGTTAGTATCTTCAAATAGAGTTTGTTTATTTGAAACCCAAGACAAGACACATGACTAGTGATAAAAATAATACAAAAATTACTGATTTAATTTATTATTATTAGCACCGCATCTTACTACCCGTTCGGGTTATACGCACAATTTAATTTAAAAGTAAATGTTTTTCGATCATTCAATCAATTAAAAGGTAGTATATTCAAATAAAGTTGAACTGAGTAATAAAATTTAAATCTTATTTTTTCCAAACTAGAGATCAAACTTGATAAACTCTGTTGTTATAGATAATCTCACAAACCTTTTATCCCTAAAACAAAACTTTTCATTCCTAAACCAAAATAAATCTGATAACTTCATCCATGAGAAGAAAGTAAGCAGTTAAATACATTTTCATTTTTAAAAGGATATATAGGCACTAGAGTTTATGAAGAGATTCAGTTTTTGTCAATATTTTTCAATAAATTATCTTTCTCTGTTATTTAAATTTACTTCCTATGACATATAATGTATTTTCCATCCCTACATGGCTATTCATACCTCTTCCTGTGAAATGGACATGATTTTTTCCAGTGAAATGTCTTTTTGTCGTTGTCCCAGATGCAAAGCTTCCTTCATTAAGTGAATACTCTCACGATATTGAGCTTGAGCCCTTTCTGCCGCTTCTTTATCCTTC
Source organism: Timema monikensis (assembly GCA_902151445.1). Classification (NCBI taxonomy): domain Eukaryota; kingdom Metazoa; phylum Arthropoda; class Insecta; order Phasmatodea; family Timematidae; genus Timema; species Timema monikensis. The sequence goes on along the minus strand of CABFVZ010000291.1, from coordinate 159,623 downwards.
AACTGTTGACATAATTGTTGATTTTCAAACTTGTTTACTTATTTAAAAGACTTATCCCTTAAAATTAAATTCATAAGTATTCAAATGACTATATTAGTTTTTCCATAGTGAAAATAGTGCGGTACTTACATATTGTGTTGCATTCACTTGAACTTGTGAAAGTTCTGTTTGACTTTTCACCACTATATCTTTCAAGGAGTAGATCATGTTTTCCAAATTATCCACCTGAAAATAATAATTAAAAATTTAATAATGTTTGTTTTGTTATTTTCTATTTTTTTTATCTATGTACTTATAGGAGGAAAGTGACATATGACCTGTTTTTCTCGAGACTTGAGGTTGTGAAGTAAATAGTCTGTCTCTGCCTTCAAGTTGTTGAATGTGGCTTGACCTTCTTCAGCTTTCTGCCTGAACTCTTCAGCATCTATCAACCATTCTTCTGTTTGTTTGTTCTGAAAATCAAGAATGACTGAGCATAGAATAAGTTTGAGAATGACTCAAGGAGGAAAATGATTAGGAATTATGTTGTCCAGGCAAGAGTTGGGGCACAAAGTGTTCTATATTCTAAGTAATTATATTCATTTATAATATAAGTGTAGCATTGCTTATTCTCTAAATATGTTATGTTGATAATGGTTTATACAATGATGTTGTTCAATTTGACATCACTCTGCCAACGCTGAGTCCTGAGAAATTAAGTGAGACTAGTGGGCTGTGTACTATGATGTAGTTAAGTTGTAGTGAAATGTGTTCTTTATCAAATATGTCAAAATGATTATTTATTTAATACAACCTGAAAAAATAAAATAGTTTCAGAAGTGGACAACACCTTTTCTAAATCAGTTTCTAATAAAAATGTATAACTAAAATGTACAGTAAAGTGATTAGCTTCAAAAGTGTGTGTGGTGAAAACATGGTTGTTGAGTGAAGCGTTATTGAAGTTTATATAGATTAAAGAGACTCAAGTTTTAAAGAAGAAAGAATCATGATTAAATCATTTTTTGTCTATCTTCTGCCTTGGAACTGACCGACAACATAACTAAAAATTGGTGTAAGTCCAAACAAAGATACATATTGTGTATGGAAGTTACAGGAAAAACAAAGCCGAAGAAACTATAAATAAATAACCACACCATTAAATTGGATCGGTGAAGACAGACTTGAGGTCTACTACTTATTTAAGTATGCAACGAAAGAAGGTAAAGATAGAGTTGTAATGAAAAAATTTGAAGCCTACTGTCAACTACTAAAAAATGTAATTTTTGAGATATAAATTCATCAATGACTGCCAGAAGGAAGGACAGACTTTCAACAGCCTCCTAACAGAACTACAAACAACTGTATCTACATATGAGTTTAAGGAAAAGGAGTCGCTCAACAGGGACAGAATTGTCCTGGGTATCCTCGATAAGAATCTTCAAAATGGCATGCTTCAAGAGCCTGAACTAACCCTGAAAAAAGCTGCTAAGTTATGCAGTGCCACTTAAGTCAGCAGATTACAAGTAAAAGTTCTTCAGGAGAGAAGCATAGAAGCAGTGAAAGTACATAATAAAAGTATAAAGATGTGAAAAGACCCTATAATAATATACCTAGTGGAAGTACAAGTGTTCAAAATCATTAATGCCAAAAAAATTTGGGTGCACAAACAATCTCAGAGCTTGTCCATCATTTAGGAAGGTATGTTATAAATGTAAGTAATTGAATCCTTTTGATAAGCTATGCAATTTTGGACCTAGAAATAGGGAGGTAGATGATGTGCTGTTAGTTGATCCAAATAATTTAATAGAAAATGATCAAAGCTCTAATGAAGACTGGAATAATGCAGTAGGTCCTTGTCTAAAAATGGATTTTTATGATCAATTATTTATTGATAAAAATTAAATAGGCCCAATTAATGATGTCCTAAGTGTTTACAGCTTGGAATTTCATTCTGAAGTTAAAATTGATAGTGTAGGAAACACTGTTTCTTGGTTTGGAACCATATGGCTGGAAGAACAAAAGGTTAAGTTTAAATTGTAAACAGTAGCAGAAACTAACAGAGTACATGAGATAGTAGAGGAAGCAAGGCTGAGGTGGCAGGTATGGCCGTGTAATGAGGATGGAAAAGAAAATAATACCAAAGAGAATGATGAAGATGAAGTATGAAGGAAAAATACCACAAGGTAGACCAAGAAGGAGGTGGGAGGAGTAGAAGTGTATGAATGTGAGGAGAAGAATGGAAGCAAATAAAGGAGGCATTTTACAATGACGACAGCGACGATGATGATTGGGTAAACAATCTAGTAATGTCAAAAAAAAAAAAAAAGAGAGGCCATTGGACGTTCATTGATCCTAAGGCTCTTATTGAAAATATGGTCTGGGTGTATGTGTTGATTCCTATTCTTGAGGATATAAGCTACAAAATGGGCAATACAAAATATTTTTGCATTTTTGATTTATAGGGCAGGTTAAAGTGAATAAATAATTCACTATTCTCTTTACATTCAACAACCCCTTTGGGTGTTATTGGTTTGTACGCACCCCACAACATTAGGAAAGGTACATACAAACTCAAAGAATAATCCAAAAATGAAAGGTCATTGATTAATGCATGATCAAGATGAAAGCCCATATGCATGGATATCCATTAGCCTCTAACTATCCAGGGATGAAACCTTGTAGTTATCAGAATGGTTGGTTCAATATAGAGAAGTATGTCTCGTGTTTTCCTGGAAGTAAAAAGTATTCCTTATACAAGTTCATATTACCTTATCAGAAGAGGTCTGGGTGAAAGTGTCACTCGTCGAACTAACACATATTTCTTACAAAAGTTCATATGTCAGAAGTGATCTGAATGTATCAAGATAAATAAGTCACTCTCATGTTCTCATGTTTTACAGCAGTTCATACTACCTTTTCAGCAGCAGCATCATGGGTGAGTCTGAACAAAGACAATCTCATGTACTTCCTACACTCTTCCAAGTTGTTGTGAAGTTCCTGAACTCTTCGTTCACATTCATGTTGTTTCTTTCCAGCATCGTTAAGTTCTGACACCTAAACAAAAATAAACACTCTTTCTCAGTTTACTTGCTTTGTTAATAGACCCTTCATCTCATGAATTATTTGATGGTTGAAAGGACATAAAACAAATCTAAGTGTTTACTACCCCTGACTAAACCAACTTTATTGGTGAAAACATGCAGAACTTATGCTTGATTGTGTGTTCTTCTAGAATGTCAAGAATAATTCACCTCAATCAAACCTCACCTTACGCATGCCATTTTCAGAGCCCTTGGTTACCTCCAAGGGAGTATGAGGTTCCAATTTCCTCCTTGTTGACTGGAGACATTCAGTTCATTCCTCTTGAGATTATCTATATTATTTCAAGGGTCAAGCAGTGAAAGTCTGCCTGATCTTATACTTTAGAATATGAAAAAAGGATTATCATGAAAAGGACTTAAGAGAATTAATAGAAAGTTTATTTTAGATCAAATTTATTAGAAAAAGTTTAGGTACCTGTGTAGGTCTAAAGATAATTTTGTGAATGAAATAAATTTAGAATTAGCAATCTTATGCTGGCAGCCCGAAACAGTTAGAAATTGCAGTTGAGTTTTAAATATGCATTTTGCTGTGTTAACAAAGTGTTTGAAACGACCACACCCTAAATCAATATGTAACACAGTGCCCAGAATCATCAGTCAACGAGCCTCAGTTCATCACATGATGCCCATGTAGAAAAATAATATCTGGCCAGACCTACCACAGATATCCCATCAGGCTCAGATCTGGCTTGATCTAGCCTATATGTCTTAATCTGGCCTGAATCTGGCCAGGTCTCACCTGTTCAAGGTAATATCAAGCAAATGACTTGGTCAAAACCTGTCCTGACATAGCCAAGATTTGGCTTAACCTGTGAAACATTGTAACTAAACATATTAAATTATTGTGGAAAAAATATGTTATTCTGCAAAAAATTGAATAGCCTATGTTATCATTTAAAACATAGTTAAATTTCTGGTAGTTTAAATTTTATTTACATTAACACACACAAAATATATAGGTATAGTTACATAAATTCTTAAAATTAGAATAAAAATGTTTTTTATTAATTTGTAAAATCACTTGACTTTAAATTTTTTAGCTGTCTCATTTCTAAACTTAACTTATCTGTATAAGAAGTCAATTTTACTAATGTAATTGGAAACACTAGCTAGTTTGAGCAGTGTTGTTTATTACTAAGCTTATTGTGTTGTAGTAAAACTCTACTAATTATTACATATTTATATATATTGAAATATTATATTGTTTTTTGTGTCGACAATACATGGCACAGTCAAAATATGGATCTAAATAGCCACAGTGGAGAATTTGATAGTGTGAATTGGAAATGTTAACAGCCAAGGTCAAAACTGGTAGAAGAGTTTTAAGAGCTTTAATGGCCACCATGTAAATGATGGTGTCCAACTATTAATATTCTATATTAGAAGTGTGTTCAATGTATAAATTTGAATCAGTAAAAGTATTTAAGGAATTGTGGTTAAATGGTAGCCTGGGTAAAAATTGTAGACATTTCATTCAGTCGTTAGAAGACTACTTGAAGCATAAAGTTGATCATATCAAGGATAAAGATTATCTGAAAAGTGTAATATTATTTAAAGTGAGGGAGGCCAAGAGAGAGATGGGAGGAGCAGATAACAGAAAGTGTGCAATTGAGAGGAGAAGGATGGAAGCGATTAAAGGAAGAAGAACGGTGGAAGGATAGAGAAAGGTGAAGGCATTTTACTAAACTGACACGGACACTAGTTGGAAAGAGTTGTTGTTGATGATGATTATGATGATGATGATTATGATTATGAATCTGATATTAGAAGACCAAGCCCTGCTTATGGAAACAATGTTCAAGGGGTGTAAAATATAATAATTTTGAAGTGTTTTGTAAATTAATGAGTGTTGATCATACTAAAGCTGAGAATGAATGTGAGGGAGAAAAGTGATAACAAAGAGTCACAATACAAGGTATAAAACGTGATTTGTATTAACATACATTCATATACACCCAGTCATGCTGTTCTTTTTTGTTGTAGAGATGAAATTGTGCATATAGCTCAAAAAACCACAGCTCCATAAATAATCCATTCTCACCAATTTTATCCACACTTTCCTATCCCTGCATACTCCCTTCGATTCAACAACATTCCTATACTGATTCATACATACTCTTTTATTACTAAAACTCTTATTAATGTTTCTCTTTTTCACACATTAATCTACAACAACTAGCAACGTCTTACAGGGTCTACCACTTCCTTGGATCCACACACTCTACCTTCATACACTTTCTTTGTCACTCAATCCAAACTCATTCTCTCAACATGCCCAAACCAACGTAAGACAATTATTTCACGTTGACATATTGGATTCCCTTTCAAACAGCACTCCTCAAGTACCCATTCATTAGTGACTCTGTCCATGAAAGTTTCTCCACCTATATTTCTTAGATATCTCATTCATATCACATTCAACTTGCTCTTGTATTTCTCTCGACAAACCCAGACTTCACATCCATAAAACAATGAGAATATTAAAAAAGTGACCCACACCAAACCCGTTTATATTAACCATCTATGAACCAAATCCCTTTCCCCATCTCACTCTTCTACCCACAAAACCACACACTTTATCTTCTTTCCCTCTTAAGGAATATTGACCACTCCCCACATATTGGTGTACTAAGAACTAAGTTCTAGACACTTAATTGAGTGTTGAAGATGCAAGACTTTTCAAACTCTTAAAAGACCTTTGATGTCAAGTCGCAGACACTTGTTGAGTCCACAAACCCAACAAACTGTTTTGTACTTACATATAATCTAACTTGTTTTGTACTTATATAAAATTATACTTGTGTTACAATTATATAGCATCAGAATTATGCTGTGTTTACATAAGCATTAGATTTGTATTATACTTGCATAAGCATCAGACTTGTTTTGTACTCACATAAGCATCAGACTTGTTTTGTACTTACATAAGCATCAGACTTGTTTTGTACTCACATAAGCATCAGACTTGTTTTGTACTCACATAAGCATCAGACTTGTTTTGTACTCACATAAGCATCAGACTTGGTTTGTACTCACATAAGCATCAGACTTGTCCTTCAACTGATTAAGTTCATTCTGTGTCTCAGCCAGTTTCTCTTTCAAGGATCTTACGATGAAATCTTGATCCGCCATCTAGAAATAAATAGTTGAACATTTAAGGTGTGACATTTTGAATAGTCAAATAAAGAAAAGAATTGGAACATTTAAGGAATGGCATCTTGAACAGGTATGGAGAAAAGAGCATTTGAACATTTAAGCAGGGTTCCCACCCTTAATATATAAAATCATAACATAGTTGAAAAATGTATAGGACACCTTCAACAAGTCCCCCTCCTATCCCTCTAATACCCAAACACACCTAAAAATATTGTTTACACAGTACACTTACAATAAATACACTACATTGTATGGAAAAATACCAAATTGAAGTATGTAAAACACACCATGGCAATCCTACTCACCATGTAACAGATGTGTCTCAACTGACTCTCCTTATATTCTATATGTCAAAATCAATGAAAATTCAGTGAACCCAGGTGTACAAAATGTGTATGGAGACAAAAAGTAAACGGAGTAAATTATTTATAAAAATCTGTAAATATTGTAAACTTGAAATAAGTCAGTTCAAAACATCTGGCACAGCCATGCTTGATCCTCCAATGTTTTGCATGTTGTTGTTTTTAAATATATTTTAAAATATTTTATTTACTACATAAGTAATAGTACAATAAAAAAAAGAAACAAAAATAAACTGCAAAATTATAAAAATTGCTTATTCACAAAATATACTATTAAATAATTATACTAAAAAGTACACAAAAGTATTTTTGGTTCACTAAGGAATAAGTTCAGCATAAAAAGAGAAGTTAAAACAAACCATTATAGATAAACTCTTGAAATCTGTCTTAAGTGTTTGACCTAGCCTACTTCTTTACTTCTTCGAGATTGAGAGCAGTTCTTCTGTGTTTTCAGATAATTGTTTATATCCAATTATAAAATATTATTAGAATTATATTTCTTACATATATTTGCTTTTGCAGGAAGATGAAAGTTTCCTATTTGCCTCCCCAATCACGCAATGACTAGTCTGAATTCTTTCTTGCAATATACTCCTCCCCTCACGTAACCAAGTCTTCTTGTTATCTATTTCTTTTTTTGATGCATCGTCATGCTCTTCAGCTTCTTTTTTCTTGCAAACAGGGTAGTAAAGGATACTTCAATTCTCCAAGACTTTTTTTTAGTATTGCAGTATTGATTCTGGTTATAGAACCTGAGGCTAGTTCTGCAGAAATGCGGTTTTCATCTATTTGTTCAACCATGAAGCGTTTCCACTCATAACATAGTTTGTCTGTGTCACAACTTTTAATAACCCTGGTGGACATAATGTTCTCCCACTTTTTGTAAACCTTTTAACATGTGACTCACCTCTAAGCAATGGATGCAAGTACTGGACATTGTGCAGGAGCTTACTATCCAAAGTAGCTTCACCAACAAAGTACTCTATAACAGCAGCAATTTTTTTTTTCTTCATGAAATAAAAGCTTTTTTTTTTTCTTTTTTTTCTTTGAGGTCCATAGCCTCTTTCCTTGTGAGACATCCTAACTCAATTTCTTCTTATGGTAACACAATTTCAAATTTATTTTTAAAGTCTATGCTAATAAACTTAGCTCCTGAAACCATCCCCAAGATCTCTCCGACTTAACATTTCTTGACATGAGGTTCATCTAAGTACACAGAGTTCATAATGGAGAATGTAAATAAGGAGGTCATCAGGTTGCATCAGAAGAAGAAATTTGTCAAAGCGTTCCCCTACTGATTTCTGGAACAACAGACAAACCAGCATAAAAGTGGATGTTTGCATAATCTTCTTTACTTGGTGGGAGCTTGTGAGGAAACCTGAAAATAACTTCTAGGAAATCATCAATCTCCCAGAAGCTCACTACGTTTAACATGGCTCATCTCAATGAGTTGCCATCAATGTGCAAGGTATAAATTTCCATTTTTATCAAGCCGTGACAACTCTCAAATTTCAGGTAATTTAGACAATCACTTAAACACTTAGCATTTACCGGTGAGCCATTTGAGCCTATGGCCAGTAACTTCATCAAAAGCAAAGAATCTACTAACAAGGAATAAAGTAGCTTCACTTTCAATACATCTGTTGTTACATGGTCAAATTCAAAGCAACATAAAAAATTACTGATAACTTTAGCCTCTTTGAGTGTCTCAAAACAAAATATGTATAGCCAACTGCTTATTCCCAGCATCAGTAGTTGAGCCTTAAAAGACAAAGTAACAAAACTATTGATAGACTTTTTGGCTTTTACAAGCTCTGAATGAAAATATGGTCCCAGCCCATGACTGATTTTGTACACTATTTTGGTTGAACCTTAAGTTAATGACTTAGCTATTATACTAGCACTAAACATGTTCAACATAGTAGCCAACTCATCACACAGATTGAAGGAATAACCTGTTTCCACAACTTTCAAAGTCCACAAAATTTCCATTGTCCACATTCCACTGTCTGGAAGTTCCAGAACTAGATGAGGTACCTTTTTACCAGTTGATGAAACAGCAAAAATAAATTTTGTTTGAGTTTGTAACAGGACTGCAAAGGCAACTAACTTGTGTTAACTTATAGAAGCATGCTGCACTAATTGTTGTTTTACAGAGTAAGCAATGAGCTTTAAAATTTCTTTCAGTTTCTTTAACACGCCATGATAAAATTGAGTGTCTATACAAGGACATACTAACCATAACAGTTTTCTTGTTTTCCTTTCAACATCCAAGAAAAAATTGCCATTTATAACCAAACAATTACAATCAAATAACATGACAAAAATGATGTATATATGTATAGTATTTAACACAAAGGATGGTTACATCCTCAACAGTTCAACCGTCAGCTATGAAGCCTAGGCAGCACAGAAGAGACATTCTAGGGAAATGATAATTAAGTTAGTTTCTGTGGCTTTCCTTAATGAGGTAGAAGGTACTGTCGTACATCAAACTGGCAAACCCAACCAAATCATATACCAACTGACCCTGACACCTTCATTCCATTCATCACAGGAACTAACTGGCTGTCTATTGAATGTTATTACTATTATCGTTCATTCCTCTGCCGCTTTCACCACTTTCATGTATGAGTCATAGGTGAGAATGAGACAACTAAATGAGAGTAACAACTTTCTCTAGCCCATACCAGAAGACATAGTGCAGTGTAAATACTATATATATGACCAGAGAGGCAAAAGAGAGCTGAAACAGAAAAGTCAGAATGATAGAAGGAAAGAGTTAATGAGTGTAAGTACGTAATGATCAATCTTCAAACCTGTATGCATACTGTAAACATTAGTTTCTCTTTCACATTGAATGGTGAAGTAATAAGAGACATACACACTGTATCTGTAATGATGAAAACTAAGAAATCTATAAATAAGTATAGTAATGAAAATAAATCTTTAATTTAAAAACTATAGGACATACTGCAAAAAGATAGTAAATCCTGGACAATGCAAGATACATGCTGAAAATATAGGAAATCTAGGACAAGTTGGAACCCGGTTTAAGGAATGACATCTTGAACAGCTGCATAGAATTGCAACATTTAAAGTATGACATTATGAACAGTTATACTGGTATTAATGAGATAAGCACCAACACACACAGAAGAACCTAAAAAAGGCCAGCCTAAATATAAAGGCCCCCTAGTAGTGACTTAGGTACTTCTGGATGGAAACAGCTAAAGGATAAAGGGACTGAAGGACAAAAGCAGTAAAGGGTTCTTTGCTTCTATTGTCCACAGTCAAAGTTATAACATGATAATTAAATGTCAAGTAACAATTTTGAAGATGGCTATTTTTCAAATGAAGAGATTGCTGAAGAACAACAACAAAAATCCAAGTGTAAAACTGCCACACACATCGAGAAAACACCACCATAAGATGACACCACTGAGGTGTCTGAAGCAGCATGAATTATATCCGCGTGGATGAAAGAGATTTTCAGCATCTCATTTGAGTAATTTCAAAGTTAAGCATTAGTAAATATGCCTTAGAGTTAATAAAAACCTGTGTAAATAGTTCAAAATATGTGCCATCTAACCATTAGCTTTACATATTTGATTTACTCCTTTCAATGAGGACAGTGATTCTTAGAGGAGGACTTTATCATACTAGTTTAGCAATGCAGACAACTGAGAAGATCTGACTACTTTGTGTTGTTCAAAACAGAACTCTTGTTTATTTGGGTTGGTGATCACACCAACAGTTAATGCAATTAGCATATGGCTTTAACATAAAACATGTGCGAGAGTAGTAGTAAATTCATTGTGTTTTATTAAGTACCAATAATGGAATCTTGGCATTATAAGAGTGCTTTTAAAACTATATTGTGATATGTCGAGTTGAGTTATTCCAACAGATATTTTAGAACCTGGTAGGCAATAATAAATAATTTAAAGCTGATGCTAATAAAAAGGATTTAAAATGAAAATATATTAGCACAGTTTTTTAAAGCATTGAATGTTCTCTTTAGAAATAATTATTTATGATTATTATGGTAGCAAATTGAATAAAAAGTTGTAAGGGTTAAGGTCAACCCCATCAAATTTCAATATAAGAAGGTTTTGCAATAATATTTGATTGTAAATATACAATAATGGATATAAAAATTCCAAAATATTCATATGAAAAGATAAAAATTCTAAATGTAAACTTATGCTCATAAAATTAAAGCATACAGTGATTTTAAAGAACAGTTTTAGTAAACAAAACATTACAAAATGTACTGTCATTTAATTAAAAGTAGGCCTTAACATTGTAGGGGCCAGTTGTGAGATGTAGTGGATGTAATGGTCCCAAGAAAGCCAATAATTAATTTTTTCTGAAATTTGCAAGTCCATTGTTCGGGAAAATTTTCATTTCACCAATTTAAATGGAAACTGTCTGGGCAGGAGCAATTAAATCCTGATCTCTATGTTAAATCTTTTCTCAAAAGTCATCAATTGGTTATAAGGAATTTTCTGTTAAAGTTTTCTTTTTTTATATAATTAAATATTATTTTATCTAGTGGCCCGCAGTTTTTAAATACTGGTAAGTTAACATATTTAGAATGATATCACTAAAATGTTTGATGTTTTTTTTAAATCAATGTTAAAATATTTTTCTGTAACATTTTATTAATATTTCTTCATAGAGTATTAAAATAAATCGAAAAATTGAAAAAAGCTTCAAGCCCATTGTTAAAATTTTCCCAGATCCCCATTGAGTTGGGTTACAATTTGCTGTTGAAAAAATTATTAAAATTTATGAAACATTAATTTTTTAAGGGATAGAATTACATCCTAATTGGCTATTCTTTATTCATACAAACATTTTTTAAAGAGGTGGAGATTAGTCAATAATTATTCTTTGTAAGACCAAATAAGTAATTGCATTATGTATGTTTACTTTAATATATAGATAATGTAATCATCATCATCGACATCAACAACTTAATGTTTTCAGCCTGTGGCCGGTTCAGTTTAGTAAAATTCCTCCAACATCATTTAACCTTCCACCATTTTTCCTGGTTTAATTTCTTCCATTCTTCTCTTCTCAGTTGTACACTTCTATTATCTGCTCCTCCAATCTATTTCAACGCCTCCATTGATATGTTTTACCTACATAATTAAATTCCAACATTTCCTTTGGCATTCTCTACTTCTTCATCCTCATTACATGCCCATACCATCTCAATCTTGCTTCCGCTACTATCTCATATACTCCCTGTACCCCCATTCTTTCCCGGATAACTTTATTCTTAATCTTGTTTCTTCTTGTGATAGCTAACATGCCCCTCACATACTTCATTCCCATGGCCTCCACTTTACACCCCTCTTTTACATTCATTATCTATGTTTCTGCTGGATGTGTGACAATGGGTACAAAGTACAAGCTGTACAATACTTTCTTACATTTCAATGGCACTTTTCTTCCCCATAGCAGGTCTCTTACACACCTATAGAACAACTCTCTCTGCCGTCCTCTTTCACAAGATACTTTCTACTTCCATCTTTCTCCTCAATCACAATTCCAATATATTTTATGTACTTTTCTCAGCTCTCTAACATCCAGCTTTATAGATGTATTAGTCCTTATTCTCTTCCTTGTTGTTACCATCAATTTAAATTTCACCATGCAAAATTTCATTCCACACTCTTTCACTTCCTCATTCCATTCCTGTAGTTGTTCCTGTACTTCCTCCTCCTTCTTCCCCCATAACATCAAGTCATCATAGCTTTCATTCTTTCCTCCCCCTTTGTTCATGACCATTTCCATTACCATTACAAATACTAATGGTGAGAGGGTACTCCCCTGTTTCACTTCCCTTTTTATTTGGAACCACTCCATCCACCAGCTATGTCTTAACAAAACTCATGTCATCCTCATACATTATTTTCACTCTCATTATAGCTCCTATTTCCACTTCAGCCTCCTCCACCATTTTCCAAACTTTATTTCTATCCACGCTATAATATGCCTTCTCCCCATCCATAAATAACATCACCAAGTCTTTCCTAGAGTCACACCTTCTTTCCATCAGATGTCGTATGGAAAAGATAAAGTCTACTGTATACCTCTGTTTCCTAAATATGTGATTTTACTCTCTACACCTTACATTACTTTTATTTCTAATTCTCTTTTCCTGTATCTTTGTAACCTTGTTACAACACTTAAAGAAGAGGATGGTTTGGCTTACCGCTTCGGCCCCAGTTGACTCATCACGACAAGGCTCCACGCCACAACAACATAGCAGCACGACTCATTTCAGACTGACTTGAGGGGTCATATTTCGCTGCTCACCTCTAATTTTGCCTCGCCCAAGAAAATAATAAACAGTTGATATGCGCAGGTTGGGTGCGCGCCGACAGCTGTGATTGAAAGATAAATAAACTATTTTTCGACGCACGTTTTAATTATGACTAGACTGTGTGAGCATGATTCAGAACAGTGTTACCCCCCTTGCCCCTCAACCCATTCTTGTTTCCCGCACTATGAGAACACATGATCCCAAACGTGTGTATATAGTGGCAGAACTCTGTAGTGCTAGTACACATTGCACTACGATCGCTAGGTTAAGCACTTTTGTTTTGGATAGATTTAGCTCTGTTTATTTCTAAAGTCTGTTTAGCATTAATCATTCAAAATTACCATTTGGGATGTTATATTATAAATCGAATCTTTATTTGTCCATACCGGGTCTTCTGAATTTCGCTTAAAGACTATGGCTAAACATAATACTGTTGCATGGTTGGACCCAAAACATTTGTCTGATAGGGAAACTCTTTTATGGGTTTACATTTTAGAGCACCGTCATTTTTGGTCCTGTGTTGCATTGAACTGTATTATATTGTAATTTTCCCTAATCCTATGTTTTAAGATTATGCCACATGTTATTAATGGGAAGTTTATTTGTTATTGTTAAACATCGGAGATTTATTCTTTGTTGATTAAATCAGGGGCCGTGAGTCAGCGTGCTTATTCTTTTAACTCTAGTAGAAATGTTTAACGTTAGTTTTCCTAACTATAATGAATGTTTCTATTTTTGTTGTATATTTCTATTAGGCCCATTTATGGCTGTTAAGATATTTTTTATCTAGAACATTTTGCCTCTTACTCTGATAAATTGGGATTCGCCGATGGCGACTAGCTATTGATATTACCATAGTCTAGGATTTACTATCGCCATCCTTCATTATTATTGTTATCTCTACCAGATTTGTATGAAGGTCAATTTAACCGTAATTGTTTAGATTTTTTGTTTGACCATTTATGAACTCGGGGAGGCGTACCGCATTTTTGTTGTATTATTATTACTCTCCGGCCATTGTGTATGGATACAGCGCTTAACGCTGGGCATGCCTCTCTCATAGAGCCTTTTTTTGTCATTTTGTTGAATAAAAATAAAACTCTCTTGTAAACAACCTGTCTGTTATTTATGGGTATAAGAGTACATAAAAAGGGTGGTTACAAGAGAAAAGCTGTGCCACTCTGCTCTCTTTGAGGGGAGGGGAGCATTCTTAAGGTTGTTAGGACTAAGAGTACAGGTCCCTCACCACTACTATTTGGTATAATTGATCTTTGTACTGATTTGTGTTTGTTTATTTTTCATGACGTCTATGACCATGGCGACCACTCTTGAAGCCGGCAAGATGGCCTTCACCACGTCAAAGACATAGCCGAACTAACGTCCAGGGACGTCTCGTATCCTCCCAATGCTACTGTGTGTGAGTTCAAATCTAAACTGTGTGGAAAGATTAGCGGGACTGGGGAGGCTACGACTGACTTAGGTATGGACAAGGATGAGAGTGGGAATCCAACCCCCTTTGCGGCGATCGTTCCACCCCCGCCCTCCTTTGGTTAAGTGTCAGAATAAGGTCCTTTTGGATATCTTGAGCCGCATCCCAGTTTCCGACGGTCAGGATCAAATCGCCTTATTTAAATTTATGGTCGAGGTTAACAGAACGTTTTGTTTGAAATTGGCCAGCGAAAATGAGTATTTTATCCTCTGTTTGTCAAAAACGGCTGGGGTTTTGACTCAGTTATTTTCCCGTGGGATTCAGGACCATCTATCTTGGAGATCGATTATCGACCTCATTTTGTAGGCATTAATGCCTAGTAGGGCGAGGGAAAGGCTGTGTATAGAAGTTGTTCACAGATTTCAGTACACCCACGAGTCAATAAGATACTTCGTTTTATATATTACGGAGGTGGCTCAAGTACTCAATAGTGGCCTCGTGGAGCACCAGATTGTGGATATTATTCTTGAGAACGTATCTCCCCTTACACGACGACAGTGTGTATTTACGATCAAGCCCTGTACTGTGGAGGAACTCTTCTCTCTGGCCTCTACCATAGAGAACACCACGCTCTCAGAAAAGGAGTATTTGGTTGCGCATGCGCCTGTGGCTACGATCCGCGGCCGCGCGGGTTTTGCTCCCGAGCCTATAAATATGGCCTTGTCTTTAGCGACTGTCCCATCGAATGTTCACGATGCTAATGTTTCGTGGAATAGCTCCGGGACTTCTGGCACTAGGGACCGTGCGCCCCGATACCTATCGCGCGTTAGATGTTTCCGTTGCCGGAGGTTAAGACACGTACAAAGACAGTGTAGAGCGAGAAACTGGTAGGTCGTGCCCATGGTCGTGGTTCGGTCACGCCCACTCGTCCTAAACTACGTGTTCCACCCCTGCTGTTGAGATCCAAGTGGGTAGGGAGAATTATCTTAGTTTAATGGATACTGGAGCCAACAATGCTTTTGTTTGCCAGAGGTTCTTACACAAGCTAGATTGCAAAATTAAAATAGTTTATAATTCGATTCCTCCTAAGACGTACGCTGTGGCTAACGGGCAAAGTACCGTGGTTGACAGAGAGGTGGTCTTTTTGATCAAGATAAATCGATTTTCTTGGTAACGTCCATTTTCTGTTGTTCCGGACCTTCCTTTTGATATCATTCTAGGAAAAGACTTTATGTTTGACACTCGAGTAAAGTTGGATTTAGGACGCTTGGGGATATCTTTTAGCTTAGAGCCGAGCGTATTTATTCCATTTTGTGTCAGAGACAATCCTCGAATTTTATTCTCGATTTCAAAGAATGCGAGGCGATGGATCGTTTGGTAGGTCGATTCCCTGACGTCATCACTGACAGATGGAGGAAGTGCGACATTTTGCCGTACGATATTGTGGCGCAGGACCACATTCCTGTTAGATCAGGTCCTAACTCCTGTGCGCCACCTTAGAGATCTTCAGAAATCTTATCCTGGACTTAGAACAGAAAGAGGTTATTCATCCCTCCAATTCACCGTATGCTAGTCTCGCATTTATAATTCCGAGAAAAGGTGGGCATCGCTAGATTGTTGACTATAGGAAACTTAATAAGAAGATTGTGTTCGAATCGTACCACATACCCATTATTGAATCCGCTTTCCAACATTTCGGCGGAGCCAAATACTAGTGTCTGATTGATTTAAATACCAGCTTTCTCCAATGTGCACCCTCTGAGTCTTCTAAGAAATACACCGCATTCATCATTCCTTGGCAGGTTTACGAGTTCAACCGTGTTCCTTTGGGTATAAGCTGTGGGGGGCAAGCGCTCAGTAAGGTTTTGGACCATATCTTAGCTGACCTGAAGTAAGATCTTGTGTTCAATTATCTTGATGGTATTTGTATGTACAGCAACTCCTTTGAGGACCACTTGTGTCATGTGGAGACTGTGTTGAGGCGCCTGTGTGAGGCTGGGTTGACCGTAAACCCTGAGAAGGTTACTTGGGCGAAGAGGTTCATCACGTATCTTGGGTACATTATTTCTGAAGGGAGCCTGTTGTCGACCCGGAACGGGTCAAACCCGTCTTATATTTCCCTGCTCCGAAGAATATCAAAGCTGTAGTACGGTTCTTAGGTATGTGCACCTATTACACTAGATTCATCCCGAACTTCTCCGACATCGCCAACCCCCTTAACTCTTTAAAGAAAAAAGGGGAGACCTTCACTTGGGAATCCGCACAAATGGATGTCTTTGCTGCGCTCAAGCCACATCTTGTTTCGCCGGCCGTTTTGCGTATGCCCAACTTCTCTCTCCCCTTTCAACTGCACGCCGATGCTTCTTCTGTAGCACTAGGGGCGGTTCTCTCCCAAATGACTCCCGAAGGTAGTAGGCCAGTAGCTTTCACTAGTAGGACTCTGAGCCGGGCCGAAAGAAAGTATAGCATTTAAGAAAAAGAATGTCTCAGTTGCATCTACGGTATAGAGAAATTTGCGGTCTACCTAGAACATCGCCAGTTCGACTTATATACCGACAACATGGCTCTGAGTTGGATGTGGACCCCTCGAAAGAGCTGGGAAAGATTGGTTATTGGGTTTGGAAAATGTCTAGGTTTAGTTTTACGACACATCATGTTACCGGGAAACTTAATGTTGTTGGAGACGCGTTGTCACGAATGTCTGAGGATAAAGACCGTTGGAGACAGTATGGAAGAGGACTCACTATTTGTCATACATACCATTCCGGAATCGTTCATTTCCATTAAGGACCATCGGTTACTGGATCCTTCCTGTACGCATAGTGTCGGCAGGATCAAGCGTGGGGAAAAGGTGACTAGTTACGAAATCCATAAAGACCTCTTCGTAGTTCGAATAAAGGGTAGACTTAGATATTTTGTTCCCGAGAAACTTAGGCCTATGTTGCTCAAATATTTTCATGACTCCCTCCTCGGCGGCCATAGCGGTGTGCTTAAAACCGAACGTAAGATTTCCAAAGAGTTTTTTTGGCCTTTAATGTCTAGGGATGTCAGGGTGTGGGTACGTAAGTGTGAACTGTACCAGTTAGCGAAACCCACTCGCAACTCTAAGATAGGATTCCACTCTGCGGATATTGCTAGGCGACCGGGGGAAAAGGTTTTCGTTGACTTTGTCAGTCCGCTGACTCGCTCCTCCCAGGCTAATACTTCTATTCTTGTTGTTATGGACGCTTTCTCGAAGTTTTTCATCCTCATCCCTCTTAGGAATATGAAGGCGAGGACTACGGTTAATGCGTTTGGGCGATCCTGGGGACCCCGAGGGTCGTTGAGAGTGACAATGGACCATGTTTCAGATCTAGAACTTTCGGGGACATGTGCTACTCCTGGGAAATCAAGTATGTTACCACCAGCCCCTATAACCGTTCGCCTAACCATGTAGAATGGTTCAATCTTAACCTGAATATTGCCTTAACTATCTTCCACCACCAAGATCACTCTCACTGGGATCAGGACATTGATATTTTAAGCATGGCTTTCAATGCCGCGTTCCATGAGTCAGTCAAGGCCACCCCTTCCTCGATCTTCCTCAACAGGGAATTAAACCACCCCTTGTTGGCCAACTGGGATACTGACCCCCTTCTGAACGACGCTGGCGACTTCCCATACGAAGAAAAATGCGAGCTGGCCTTTAAGAACCTCCAAAAGTCTCAAAAAAAGGTAGCATCCACCTATAACCGGGGAAGTATCCCAGTCATGTTTAAAGAAGGGTACAGGGTCGTATGTAAGTGTTTTGCCCTAAGCTCGGCTGCCAATGGGTCTTCGGCAAAACTGGCTTACAAGTGAAGTGTTCCATGGTCATTAGACAGATTCCTCATTCCTGTTTCCGTGGTGTTAAAAGAGGTAGCTGACAAATCTTTGGTGCGTAGAGCGCATGTGAGCCCCCTTAAGGCTGTATTGTAATGTGTCACTGACCTTCGTTCGTGTGGTATCTGCTTTTTGTATACGTATTTCTAATATGTCTTTAATTTAATTTGCTTTAGTTCACCATAAGGACATATTTATATATATATATATATATATATATCGATGTAAAGAGGGAAGGGGCCACCCCTTTTGATGTTTCTGTATGGTCATATGTTAGTATCTAGGCTTAAGTTCTGCCAGAGACTAGTGATAAACCTTCTGAATATGATGCGTGTGGTTGTGCGTCGCTTTATCTGATATACACTGTGTAGAACATCTAGAATCAACAAGGACAACTATCTACGGCATGTAAAGTGGCAGACCCACTTTTCCTCACCAATGGAGAGCTACCACTTAAAACAGAGTTGTGGGTACCTCTGTGGCTCATGCCAATAGACAATGTTGGTTGAACGCGACAATGTCAGTAGCAATCGAGACTGGTGAAACAAACTCTTGAACTTAGTAGTGAATTTGATGATATGTGCCAATTATGTGTTCTCAGAGATGCCTCCTGCTTCCTCCTGGTTCTTCCCTCTCCCCTATCCCCCTTCGTTCTTCTATGCGCAGTCCCACTGGAAAACATCGCCGAGCTAGAAGTAGCGGAAACCTGCCTAATAATGAGGATGGTCCATCATGCGTGACGATGCGGTCACCGACTCATCTCAAAATGACGGAGTGTGGATGTGGGCATGTGGGGCGAGAGTTGCCCCTGGAGTCCGGTCACTGGGTGCTTCCTTCAACCCGGGACAGGCCGCCTACTAAGGATTAGGCGGTGACAGAGCCATCGCTTACCTCCTGATTAGCCGTGAATCTCGGGGAAGGCGCCCCCCCTCCCCTCCGTTCATTTACCTAGAGCTGAAGACATATTTCATCTCCGTCCAAGACGGGACATGATTCGTCACGACAAGGTACCACGCCGCAACATCATCAGTCAGTTAATGTAATTGTTTAAATTGTTGGTTTGACCATTTATGAAATCGGGGAGGCGTACCGCATTTTTGTTGTGTTATTTATTATTACTTTTCGGCCATTGTGTATGGATACAGCGCCTAACGCTGTGCATGCCTCACTCTCTCATAGAGCCTTTTTTGTCATTTTGTTGAATAAAAATAATACTCTCGTGTAACCAACCTGTCTGTTATTTATGGGTATAAGAATACATAAAAAGGGGGAGAGGGTTACATCTTCTCATATATTTGTATACAGTGGCACATCAGCATTATCCTCTCTCTATAATATATACACCTCTTCCTGTTGTCTCCTTTCTTGAAAATAGGTGTTATAGCTCACTTTTTCCTGTCTTCCAGTACCTTGTTTTCCTTCCAAATCACTGTCAGCACTTTGTATAGCAATTCTATACCTACTTCACCTAAAGTTCTTAACATTTCCACAGTCATCCACACCCGATTATTTACCTTGTTTCATTCTCTTTAATGCATCCTCCATATCTTTCTATGTAAACCTCTTTCCACCTCTTCCGCTATTTATTCCGGTTTTTCTGTTTCACTCTCATCTCTATCTTCTTCCTGGTTGAATATCTTATCAAAATATATCCATAGTTCCTTTTTTTCCTCTCCTTTCTTCAACGTTATTCTTTCTTCATCCATTATTCTAACTCCTCGACTTTTCTCTTTCCCCTTGTTTCTTACTTGGCTATATAACACCTTCCTCCTTCCTTCCACGTCCCGTTCCAGTATTTCTATTCATTTTTGCATCCAATTCTACCTGGCTTCCCATACCTTTGATTCCTCATTCTTATTCTTTAAACTTCCTCTGAATGCTTTATTCTTCTCTACTACTGCTTTCTTCAACCTGTCATTCCACCAAGATGTCTCGTTCCACTTCCTCTTATTACTTATCCTCCCGCATAACTCCTCTGTCACTCCCATCAGACGGTTCTTAAACCTGTTCCATTCAACCCCTACACTTTGCAACTCATCCTTGGGCATTAAGCTTATTGACTTTTTTTTAGGTACAGCTCTCTTCCTTATTTTTTTATTATTTTTTTTCCTCCACACCTTTATTTTTATTTCTTGTCTTTCTACCTTTCTCCTACATTACCATTCCTTTAGGTCTGCCACCAACAACCTGTGGTCACTATCTAAGGCCACATTTGGTATTACCTTGATGTTTACAGTCTGCCTTTTCATTTATTCATCCATGATAAAGTAGTCTATTACCAACTTTAGCTCCTCATCTCAACTGTGTATATTGAGTGGTCTTTTGGCTTTCTCTTTCTTTCTTATACCAGTTGTTAACCACTTTCATTTTATTTCTTGCACATAACTTCAACAGCTTCTTATTCTAGTTTCTCTCTCCCATCCTTCTTTCCCAAACAATTCCTCAAACCCTCCTCTCTTTCCTACTTTTGCGTTAAGATCCCTCATTACTACCTGACACTCGTTTCCCATATGCCTTTCTAGAACTTCCTCAAACGTGTTCTTTTCTTCTGTTAGGGCACTCCACTTGTGGGGCATTCACTTCTGTCACCACCACTTTATTTTTTTCCTTTGTTAGTTATGTAGATTATGTATATTTACAGTAGCATTAAATAAATTATCAATAAAGAAATTAAAACTAATCTGCTAACTAGATTAAATTGGTAATTAGATCAACACAAGCAAACAAATATTTCCAAGCACATAATATTATAAAGATAAAATGAAAACAGTTCCAAAAATTTTAATATATATTTTATATATATACTGACTTTGAAAAGTAGCTATCTCTTTTAAATATCTAGTTTAAACATTATTACTAAGTATCTTAGGACAAAAGTCAGTAATTTAAAATATTCATGTTTAAAGTTTGTATTTATATAACTTTAAAGCCTACATATAATATATTAATTTTATTCCATGGTTCCATATATGTTTTATGTTTATCTTTGGGTTACCTGTGTCTTTGGTTGCTCCTTCCAGGTAACATGTAGTTCAGAAGTAGGCCGATCTTGAATTACTTCCTTCCCAGGGTACTGAAATTAGTTAATCAAACTGGGGTTAAATTGTAAATAGTAACTGTTTCTTAGAACAAGATGACAATGTCATAAAATTAAAATACAAAGGGTTTCACAATTAGAATTTTAGCAGTTTATTTTATTTTAATGCTTTAAATTGTAAAATGCTGTATAACCAAGAGATGTAAGTAAATGAAAAAACATGTTTAGCCAAGAGGTGTAAATAAATAAAAAAATATAAAGGAAACCATCCCCCAGATCTGGTATGATTGTAGATTCCCAGATTCAATGGGTCCTTGCACACACAATTTACCATAAAAGGTAACAGTTTCACCTTGATTGATAACAGTCTGCCCATATCTCATAGGTAAGCTGTACCATAGTGAATTCTGTTAAGAAATGTTCGCTACCTTTCAGGTTGAATAAAGTGTGACACAGCTCCAATATGCTAAAAGGTAGATGAACAACCTATCCACTTTTATTAAATAGAGCAGATTAGACGGTTTAAATTGTCTGTTTTGATACTTGGTGCAAGCCATTAGATTTTGCTTAGCTCCATTCTAGAATAAGTATCTGCAGCATTTATCTATCTCTGAATATCTTATTTCAAAGACGAGTATTGAGAAGGGTGAAATAGGTAGGTATTAAACTATTGATCATTCTCTAGGTGCTACCAACAGCTTCCGTATTCAATAGATGTATTCCTTTGAGGTGTAAGAGAGGACAATTAGGTAATGTGTAATCATTCTTGAGGAATAAAACTATAAAGCTCATTTAGTTAGTCAGTGGACAGCTTCACGAATGCTAATTATGATCTACCATGGAGGCTCCTAAAGCATCTTTCAGAGGAAGTATAGCTAAAAAAAATCCTTTTTGAAGTCCTCTTCTTCTTACAATTTTGGGTAAAATAATGTCTGTTCATATGTCACCGACGCCGACATCCTCTAACCAAACTGGCTCCCATCTTAGCTTTAGCCTTCATTGCATTCATTACAGCATTTATAACCTTTTACTCGCTCAAAGAGTCAGGTGAGACTATTGTTTTACCATTTATTTCGATAAGCTCATGATATCAAGTATAAAGACTAGAGCTCTTTGACTTCTGAGTAAATCATGTTGTGATCTTATTAACCGTTGCTTTTCTTACTAAGTTAGGTATTAGTTTTCCAATAAATGGCCGTCATAAAGTGAGTGGCGATATTAACGTCATTTCATGGAGGAAAACTTGACAGGACCGTGTTCAATGCCTTTATTTTATTCGATTAATGAATGCAGTGTATCGGTTAATGATAGGATATTTTGAGGACCATAGCAAAATTTAGTTATGTAGCGTGTCAAAAATTACTATCAAACATTTTGACTCGTAAATCGAATAAGCCTTCAAAATGGTGGAAATCTGTCATAACTATTTCTAATATGTTCCTATCATGTGGCAGAGATAGACTTACTGCGATATCAGCGGACGCCCTGCTCGACGACACCTCAATTGCCCCAGCGAACGAAGTACATCGGCCGTGAAAGACAACATGAGCTTACTTCTAATTCGAGGGCTGGTGGAAGAATAAATGAACGAGGTTTCGGTCGAGGAGAGGCCAGCTGGTCGGCGAGAGCGCATAGTCCAGTGGCGCAATATGTTATGGAACCAGCCCCTCCCCCTCTTTCTGTACTTGGAATAATAATGGCCAATTCTTCCTGACCCATTGGTATAAATACGAGCCTGCCCTTGGTTCGCGTTACCTATATTGTATCCACCACTCGTTGGAGACACTGCTACTAGAGATACTCTCGACATTGTTGAGAATACAGCGATTATTGTGGCGTCCGAATCACCTCCTCGCCGCAGATCGAGCTTTGGAGCTTAGCATGAGTATCGAGAGACATAAATGATATTGTCACTGTGCCCTTAAGGCGTTTTCTATTAATGGAGCTGTAGAGTATTTCATGTAAATCGTCCTTAAGACTATGTTTTTGTAGGTAGCTCTTATCTGGTTTCCTATGACCTTATAACATAGTTGATCCTATGTAAGGGTAAAAGTCCATAAGACTATGTTCAATGTAGGTAGCTCTTGTTTGTTTCGCTATGTACTTATTGCATAGTTTATTTAGTTGATCTATGTGCTCATTTATACTATGTCCATAGGACATAGAATATGTATGTCAGTTGTTCTGAACTGACTTTTGTATATGCCTATTAGGCATAGTTTATTATAGTGCGCCATGCGCTCTAGCCTTCTACGTCTTTTAGACTAGGGCCCAGTTTCATAGTCAAATTTAGTACGCCTCAAGTGCGGCGCTACACTAAGTACATGACGACACCTACCTGAAATTGAATGGAATGGGCCAGTTTCCAATGCGAGAACGGCCCATTCCATTCTGGTTTAGGTAGGTGTCGTCATGTACTTAGTGTAGCGCCGCACTTGAGGCGTACTAAATTTGACTATGAAACTGGGCCTAGGTCGCAAACATTGGAGTTATGAACAGACGTCTTAGATTGTTTGACCACGCTGCGGCTATAGAATAGCGTAGGATAAAATAATGGAAATTGCCAGGTTTTCTTTTGCTTTGTTTCACGACCTAATTAGATCCTTTTTTTCACACCTGTCATGTAGGTGTCTACGCCTGTACTGATTTGAGGTACGCAGCCTGTGAATGGGCTAATCGTTCTGAGGAGTGGCTCACGGGGTTTTGTTTATTATGTACGGCCCGCTTGAGGTGCCTATAGAAGTGATCAAATTGGTCTCTAATGTTATCTCTGTTACAAGCTAACTTTATATATTCTATTGATTGCACTGGCAGTACTATTTCGGAAAGGTCTGGCCATGGTAGTAATTGCTTCTAGATGTCTGGTAATTAGCCATTATGTATGGCTACTCCCGTTGTTCCTAAGGAGGATTGATAGTTTTTTTAAATGAATGTAAATTCTTAACATGTTTTATAGAAACAGATTGAATAACTACTTCAAAGAATTTCTGTTCTTCCTTAAAGGAATAAAACTAATTATTTTAGTTGTAATAAGGAGTAAGGGTTGAGCCTCTCGCGGAGAAGTGAATCGTGTTTAACAGCTTAACAATTACAGGTTACTTAATGTGTGACTAAAGAAAGTATCGGTTAGAGGATTAGAACCATTCGAACAACTTTATATTATTAGATCTGCTTTAGTTGGCTCGTATTCCTGGTAGCACTTTGTTTGGCGATAGTTGTCAGGGGTGTCTGGGGAACTTCCATCTTGCTTACCTTGTTCGGCATATTATTTTATTTTAAGGTTAACACGTTTGACAAGAAAGAATAATCGGACAATCGCTGACAGGCTTACTTGATGTTATTCCACGAGTTGACCTATACCTCTTTTATATTTACTAAGTAATGAGTTTGCAGGTGTACCAATGGACACTAATCCTCCACCCTAAGTGCTTCAATGGAATGACATTACGGGTGGGTAAGAGCTTGTCAGATGTCAGTCGTTATATTTTTTTATTTCAGACTTCGAATTTATGAAAGGTGTGATAAAGGGAAGATTGTTGTTGGAACCTTTTAGCATGGTCAAGTTTTTAAGTGGAAGTTAAAATCATAACAACAGTTTTCAAAGGTTAAGGGTAGGACAATTAGATACCTCATTTAAGAGTGCATTATTCCAGCAGAAATCCAATGGTAAACCTCTTAAAGCAATTGAAGCTATATATTATTACCCGTCATTAACACGTTTTGAATAAATCCACTTAAAATGTAAAGTATTTTCTTCCTCTAAGCTATAAGTGTTTATAAAGTATGCATAGGTAAGAGAAGGTTTATCCATTCTGCATCAGCATTCGCTTAAATGATAAGTGTATGGTATTTGAGATTACACTATTTTTATAATGAAATAATTTACTGTTACGTGGTCAAGCTGTTTAGCGTCAAGATGATGGCAAGCTATTGGCAACATGTCGTCAGGACGTAGGCAAGGCGCCAGCCAAATGTTGTCAAGACGTTGGCAAGCCGTCAGCCATGTTTCAGAAGTTCTGAGAGGACGGGGTTGGGTGGTAGGAAGGTGGGGTGATGAGGGTTTGACAGGTTACAAACTGTGTTGGGACCCGGCCTGGCGGCAGCTCCTTTGTTGATGGTACTCATACCTAGCAATAATGGTCAAAAGGAGGAGGAGCTTAGGATGTGAGAACAATGGCGGCTACTTTGGTATTGGTATTAGCACTTTATATATACTACGAACCCCTGACAGCCACTATTGATACAGTTCCAGTGAACATTGACAACACGCCATAAGACAACGCAAAACCAAGACTTCTTTCTTTTGTGGTTATGGCAACCAGAATCACAAACAAATCACTGAAATAGCTAAAAACATGCGAGGTTTACTATATCAAAAATAAACCCAGCATTCACACAACTACGAACCAATGGGTGGGGGGATATTAAAATCTATCAACCAGGAGTTCCACACTTCACGATGTAACGCAACAAGGCTGTTAAGATTGTAGTAAAGGGGCTCTCATCTAACATGGCCACCAATGAAAATAGAAAAGAACTTGAAACTCTGTGCTACACAATTTACAAAAATAAAACCACGGACAGACAACGCGACAAAGTAGCTCTTCTACTCTTAGCCACTCTTGTCCCCACTATATATTACGTTCACCAACACCACGATCAGAATTGCACAATCGTATTTTATAGGGCCTACCCCCTTTCGATATTTTTAATTTCCAATGTGGCACTTATGATCTCCATTAATGTAAACGTGTAAATTGTCAGGAGGTTTAAAATAACGCGATATGTGAAAAACAAAAGTGTAATCAATAATTAATATGTTTAAAAAAAATACTAATGATGTTTCATTACTTTAATATAGCAAAATTGCCAGTCTACAATAAAAATTGACATTTTTTTTCTAAAATGTTAATAAGTTTTTAGAATATTCCACTTTTTTAATTAATTTTGTGTTTATTGTTTCCAAAAGAATATATTTATGCCACGTTTAATATTTGGTCTGGATATATGCCTACTTAAGAATTTTGAGAAGTCTGTGAGTGATTTAGGACCAAGTAGCTATGTAATAAATCTAATTAAATATATAAGAATTTATAAGGTTCACAAATATAATTTAGATAGGTGTTGATAAATTATAGTTGAAATGAAATAAGTGTTGAACTCGAAACCCTTTGCTTGGTGCGCCAATATTCTTGAGAGCCCAAGATGCGACGACTCGTTCCAGCTGTACTGCCTAATAAATTAATTAAGTTTTTATCCGTGGGGTGAGACAGGCTCTTAACATCGAACAACCCACGAGTGTCCAATAGATAATATATTATTTATTATTGTGGAAAAATTGCTAATTATTAGCTATCGTGGTAATACTTGCGACCCGTTCCCTCCTTTTCCTTTATAAGGGAAGCGGTAGAGGTGCGCTACCCAACTATCTACAGGCAAAGTATATTTTTAAAAAGGTATTTATCTAGGAAATAAAAAAAAACTCTATGGCGTCAGCCCGCAATCAAACTATACCAACAGGGCTACCACCTGCTGACGAAGAAAGTGGCCACTTTTGATGACAAAGTGTGGCATATGATCAGCAAAACAAACCCTCCACCCATTAATCTCAGTTTTCTAGACCGAAGCCATTACCTTTCCTACTTCACACGTAGCTCCTCATTTGTACTCACGAAGCAGACCCACTGCTTCACAAGACCACATATGCAGTGTGTATAACTATGTTAAGTATATTCAAAAGTGATTGAAAAATGACACTTCCGCTAAGAAATCTAACCCGGGATAATTTCAACGAAACATACGTTTGCCTCAAACTGTCCAATTTGTTAATACAAACACCCGAGTAGAATGAAACAACATAATCAAGATGTCCTGGTGGGTGCCATTGTGTGCAATGTACCCGCTGGTTTTAAAATTGTATGGGAAAAACATACGGACACAAACACTAAATGATTAAAAGTGAATGTATTCAACCTAAATTAGCCTTATCAGTTATCACCATCAGCCAGTATCCCAAACTCCCACGCATCCTTCCGATCATTTCATTATGAACCAACTTCGTAAATAATAGTAGCATTAATGATTCATAAAATGTTAAATTTTGTCTAATGGAGAAAGAATAAAATGGTAAAAACAAGTAAATGAACTCACCAATAAAGGCAACAATAACGAATATCTGAACTGCTTGGTGCGAATATTCATATTCATATCAAGATTATCAGATGTCTCTCACATGTTGGCTCCTGCGCTCTCAACCAACTGGTTTACAGAACTAGTTTATCTCAAAAATACTTTCAAAGAACCATCACAACGTTGTAATGAAAACAAGGAAGGTGTCTAGCCTCTGGCGCGAATGACTAAACTTCCTGTTCAACAAAGATAACACTAAAATGATGAAAGACGGGGTGCACGAGACCAAAATAACCTCCCCTCCCCTTAACCTTGCACACGTGTGCTCAGCTCCTGTCAAGGCCAAGGAAGTTGGAAGGAAATAATGAATAAAGTTCGTTCACCGTAGGAATTGTTTTCTGAAAGGCCTTTTTACCTACCAGAAATCTATAATATAGTAGGAGATTGGTAGGAAAAAAGACCTTTCAGAGAGTAATTCCTATCGTGAATGGAGTATACTCCTTCCTTTGTCTCGGGGTTCCAGCTCTGGCTCTCGTACTTGGAAACAGGTTTTTATTAATATATTAATAATATTTAGCACCACGTCTTACTACCCGTTCGGGTTATACTCTTTAAGTACTAATTACGTTAATGGATTAGGAATTGGGAAGGTTGAATTAGAGGAAGTGAACCCGCATTTGCGTGGAGTGAGAGTGGGAAACCATTTAGGACAC